>JAPYYT010003312.1:0-13384 GCA_030522565.1 Ceratosolen corneri | reverse complement strand
TTTCATAAAACCAATTAACAAATTTTAATATTTATTATAATTTCATAAAACCAATTAACAAATTTTAATATTTATTATAATTTCATAAAACCAATTAACTTTATGCCCACAATTATTAACACATTACATCATAATATTTATTATAAATACTTTTTGGAAGATTTTTTTATATTTGAATTTTATAAGTAAATTAGTATGTACTTAAGTTCATTTTTTAACTATAAATACTAATATAAATATAATATAAATATAATTTAATAAATACTAAGTGTTAAAGTAAATTTTGTTCATAATTTATATATTTAATCATTTATTGGGTTATTCAAAATATTTTTATACTTTTATTCCAGGAGTATTAATAATAAATCTATATAAAATTTTAAAAATTCTCATCACTATAATTGACAAAATATGTAAACATTTAAACATTTAAAAATCTATTATTTTTTTTGAAAAAATATTGATTTAATTATGTATAAACAATTTTTGTATATTTTAATATTCTTAAAATACACATTCTTATATAATTATTTTATAAATACATAATATTAAATAGTTTTAAATAAACATGCCAAGACAGAGTCAGAATATCGATTAATTATCCTCGCATCAATTTTTTGGACTTTATATATTTGATATTTGATTTTATATGTTCTTTAATAAATATGATATTTATGAGCTAAGTTTAATGAATTTTAATGTTATGCATAAAACATTGAACATCATAGATTTATAAATATTAAACATAATTTATTTATTATTATGAAAGAAAAAATTATAGCTATATTTAAAATTATTTATAATTCTTCAACAATAATAAAAAAAAATATAAGTATCATTTATACAAGAACTTGATACAGTATATCCATTCAGTATTTGAAAACTTTTAATTTAAATTGATTTTAAATTGAAATAATAATGAAACATGTAATATAAATAAAATATATAAAATAATTTTTAATAGATATACAAATATAAATAAAATATATAATATAATTTTTAATAGATATAAATTATATATGATATTTATAAAAATCACACTTTCTTATAATTAAAAAAAAAATGAAAAATTATATTTATCATTATAATTGACCTTAATTTGAGATTTTCAAGTTTGTTAAAATTAAATAAAAATTTTTTTACGAAAATATTTTAAACTAAAATAATATCTTTAAAATTTTGTTATACAATCATATTAATCAAATATATAATTATATACTTTTAAAAAAATTATATATATAATTTCATTGAAATAAATTAGAACAAAAAAATAATATAGGATACGTGTAATTCTCAAATCATTTTGATTTTAGTTTTTGATACATAATATATCTATATATTTTAATATTTTAAAATTTTTACAAATATTTTTAACTATAAAATCAGTAATAATTAAATATTATAATTTTTTAAAAGTCACATACATTTTGGAAGCCTGACTTAAATTCAAGATACTTAACATAGTATTTTACAATAATTTATTACATGATTCTTTTTATTTTTATAATATAAAAGTTTTATTGATTGTTGAAGGTAGAGTTATAATTTATAATTATATTTTGAATATTTTCAATTGTATTTTTAATGAATATTTTTAATGATGAATAAAACTTTCATTTTAAAAATTAGTATGATTAGCTCTAAATCTATTAGTAAGAAAAATAATTTTTCTATAATTATTTTTATGTACTAATATAAATGATACTATAAAGCATTATACGAATTTTGTAAACAAACAATATAATAATAAATAAAACTGTTTAAAATTAAATTCATTTTCTACGATAGAATTTAAACAAATAAAGCTAATGCATTAATATATTAATTTAATACTTTAATTTAAGATTTCTGAGAATAATAAATTTTTCAATATTTTATTTCATTTACATGATATGTTTGCAAAAGATTGTATTGGATAATGATTTTATGATTTTATTAATTATTGAATTAATTATGTAACTTATTATTTATGTAATTATTTATGTAAATTAAATATATGAATACTATTTTTATTTTAAAAATCTAAATATGAAAGAAGTAATATAAATACGATTGTAAACATTATGGATTATTATACTATATTATAATCTATTATGTTATAGATCTTATTAAAATGATAAGAAGTTTTTTTACATAAATATTTAATATATTAAAATTATCATTGTAATAAACATTATAAATTGCAGTAATCTCTTTCATTGCAATATCTATTTAATGTAATGACTTTACTAAATTATTTATAACAGATTTATTGTATAAAATTTAGTTTAAGTACTGATTTTTTCAAGAATTGAAAATAGGTTTATTATCTATTTAAAACATATGTTATTGCCGAACTTATGTCAATATTATTTAAAATAATTCTAAATATATTTTTTTAATTCTTAAATTTTAATTCTTATATTTGAAATCAGTCGATGAATCATTTTTTTATCTTTTTTATTCTATTATTATATTATTAACGTATTATTAGATTTATTTGTATACTATTGCTGATTAATTAGTAATTATGAATTTGTTTATGCAAGCAAATTAATGTTTAAGTTTATGTCTAGTAATTCAGTCAAAAATAATTAATTTATTTATTGTAATTGAAAAAAAGTTTTAAATATTATTCATATGTAATTCATTTACAATAAAATTATTTTCATTTAATAATTTATAATACTTAATAATAAGAGGTTCATACAATAATAATATACAAAATAATTTCTACATGTGTATTAGACAAAATCCAATATTCAATTATTTACCATCTTATTTTACAATTTTACATGTACAAATGTTAATTCTCTAGAAAAAATTAAATAAATCGTTAAATTAAAACGGTAACTTTAATTTTTTGTATTAGTTTTTTTAAACTAAAATTAGAATTTTACTAAAATCATAATAATAATTTTGTGGATTTTCCTTAAATTATAATAATAACTTTAATTCCAATATAATTAAGAGTATTTATGGAATTTATAATCCATTAATATTTAGCTAGAATCATTGAGCATTTACTATAAAAAACTAATGGTTTCGGTACAAGCTGTATTATTGTATAACAAAAATGTAGCAATGCATACCTGAGTGGTATATTACTAATTGATATATACAATTATTTTGCAATCTTTGAATGTATAAAATGTATATGTTTAAAAAACTAGTACAAAATACAAAATCTTTCATTTGATCTATATTGTTATTAATGTAAAAATAATTACTATGGAAAGTTATGCATGAAGACAGTATATCACTTTCTGTTTAACTTTCTAAATTGAAACTTTAGTAAAATATCCTGTTATTTTATATATCTAATTATAGCTAAAAAAATTATACATATCTCAATATAGCTAAATTTCTAAATATAAGTAAATATAATAATATTTTGAACTTAAAATAAAAATGTAAAATGTTTTATATTTTGATTTAATTTTTTTCAAACAAATTTTCACTAACTTTAATCATTAACTTCTTAAATGAAAATTTAGATACAAAAATAAAAATAGCAATTTTTAAATTAATATTTAATATATATATTAGTCTTCATGAATAGTGATAAAAATTTTTGGAAGGAGTCCATGAATAATAAGATTTTTATTCAAATTTTAATCTACAAGAAAATAAAATCTTATGAATCATGTAGAAATATTTATTTTCATTTTAATTAAAAATTGTTGAATAATTTTTTATAACAAAAATTAAGTTAAAAAATGTTATACGTTTTTATCATTGATATTTTTAAATTATGGTTCAACTTTGAAATAAATCAATAAATATTTATTAAACATTTTATTATTTATCAATTATATTAAATCAATTATATATGAAAATTATATTGGAAAAAACGCGTTGATATTTTTGAAACGCATATTTTCATAATTTCATAATTTTTATATAATTCAAAATATAAAAAGATTCATTTGTCTTAATAATTAGTATTATACCATATTTATAATTTAGATCTTTAAATATTTTTAAGCTGCAAATATAATAAAACTTTTTTTTAACTATTGAATAGTATTATTTCAATTACTAGGTTTATCAAGTTTAAATTTTAAATATTTATACAGAAGTTTCGTATAAGTCGACTTTTTATTAATCAAATGTTTCTAAATTATATAATTATCAATAAATTTTTATAATTAATTACATATATACTTAAAAGATTGTTTTGATTCTATAAATATATGACATACTCATTTTAATTATTCGGATGTAATGCCAGGGATTTTCTTTTTTTATTTACTTTTATTATTAAAATTAATTTAATATTTGTATGTATATCGATATGTCTATTGAATATTATTATTATATATATAATAATAATTATATATAATATATAATATATAATATATAATATATATAATATATAATATATAATAATTATATATAATAATAATTATTATCATTATTGATTATTTAAAAATTGAAATATTGACATTGATATTTTATATTATTGTAATAACGTAGTAGATGGATTGTATAATATATAAATAGTTGATAATTATACTATTTATTAAGAGTATAGTATTCTTGATAGTATTATAATTTATTTTAATTAATATTTCACTAAAATATTTACAATATAGACGTGTGATGATTCGATAATTCTATAAAAAATATTTTACAGCATAAACACATTGTTTTCAGTATGTATTTTTGACTAGACAGCATTTCATTAAGCTAAATATATTTTATTTATACAACTACGTTTCTTTGTATCGACTTAGAAAAAATAATATTATAAATAATATTATAAAAATAAAAATAATATAATTATATTTTTTAAATTAACTTAAAAAACATTATATGTTTTTATCATTTTCGAAATACCCATATAAATGCTGTACATATAAATAAAGAATCTAATCATGTTAAACTAATGCATAAAATCAATGTACACAAATAAGGCAAGAAGTACAACGTAAACTTAAATGATGATAAAAATAATTAATCAATTTATTTGTTTGTGTACAATATTTATATACTTCTATGAATGTTATTTTATCTATTTTTTATTATTATTTATTTATTATATTGTTTATCAAAGAATTTTAATCTTCTATTTCATCTTATAAAAATCTTTAAAATATGCTGTTATATTAACTGAACTTTAAATTCTCATAATCTACCAAACATAAATTTATTTCTGATATGAACATTTCTTAATAAAATCTCCGTGAATATTTATTTATTATATATCTATTATAATCTTTAATACAGTAATATAATGCTTATTACTAATATAATTAAATCATTACTAAATATTGATATCACTCATATCTGCTAAATAAATTAATATATAAATTAATATCTTCAAATAATTTTATATATAGTTGTTCATTGTTGTTAAATTTTCACGATGTTCAAAGCTATTTTTTGTAAATGATTCTAGAAGATTAATTATATAATTATAATTATAATATATCAGACTCTATAATATAATTACAATATAATATAATAGAATATAATATAATATATTGTACTTTTATATAATCCATACTTTTATATTACTTACATTATATAGAGTAATATTATTTATAAATTAAAATTTTTCATTTTTTTATATAAAGATTTATAGATTTTCCTATTTTCCTTTTTCCATCCCATACATTTAAAAATTTATTCAATATTAATATTTAACGATATTGAATATTAAAAATTGATCAATGAGTATATTCTAATTTATCATTTTTCATGCTAAATTTTTATTAGACATATTACACATTAAAAATAAATCAAAATGTTACTCTTTTTTTATGAAAAATATAATCATAAATAATTACTTCTCTTTTTGCAAATATTTTAATTATATTAATAAAAAATAACTAACTGCATTAATTATCAATGATAATTTTACTTTATATAATGGGCATTTTTATGGAAATAATATTTGTTTATTTTATAAATAAATAATAATATAAAATATATTCTTTACATGTATAAAAATGTATATACTATGTTTATAAACGTAAAATAACATTGTATAGTCAAATCAATATATTTATAAGTTTACCCAAAAATGAATAAAAATTTTTAAATGTTTAACGCTGAAGAACTAAAATTAAATTTTAAAGTGGAATTCTATTATAATTAATAATGTTTGACCATTAAATACATAAAAAATGAAAATTTGTAGAATTTAAATGTCACAAAATTTGGTTATCTTACTATAGTTTTATTTTGTATACTTCTATTTCATAACTAATAATACGTCTTAAAATAAATCTTGTAAAACATTATTATTCTAATTTAAATTGTTAATACTATAAAGTCGTAAGATTTCAGATATTTTTTAAAAATATTTAAAAACGTGAACTAATATGAATTGAAAATTAATATCTAAATATCTGAAAAGTTTGGAATCCATTGGTTTTGTTCATTTTTTCCTATTTTATATTTCTTGTTCAATCTTTTTAAATCATTTCATTTAATTAAATTTTTTGTCTATTTTTCTTAGAATAATCTGTGCATTCACTGTTCTCTGACATTTTTACATATATTTATTTAAATTTTTTTAATTTCATTTTACATCTATAATAATATATTACTTATATTTGTATAATACATTAAAAAAGTTTAATTACCCTCAGAATATTTTATATTTAGCTTTGAAACTTTTTAATACTTTCTACTTTAAAATATTTATTTTGGGTTGAGAATAATTACTTGTATTATAAATATAAATAATTTAAAATCAATTTGAACAAATCACGTAAGAACTTTTTTGGGTTAATTTTTATTAAACTGGTTTCTTATGTCAATGTGTTCAAATAAATCTATCAATAAATACTTATTCTTTTATTATCGTTTTTATGATTTCATGAATTTTTATTATCTAAATCCTCTGCCTTGATTTAATTTTATATAACTTTTTTATGTTTTAAAACAATTTAACATAATGTTTATAAATATTTTAAGTTATGTCTGCTTCAGAAAATATGTACTTAAACAAAAGATATTTATCATTTTAAATTAAATAAATATAAGATAGGAAATAAATAATTTATAAAGATTTTTATTGAAAATTGTTTCTTAATTTTTTAATTATCTATAAAGAATTTATGGAAATTCTAGTAGTTCTGCGTTATGTTATAGATAAAAAAGTATCATATGAGCTCGTAGTTATACATGCACATTATATATATCTTTAATATATTAATAGATGCGTGAGCTATGCATTCTTCACACTTACTCAGTTATTAAATACTTATATGTACTCAAATGTTATTTTTATATTACCAGATTCTATACAAATATTTTATTTCCTTTCAGTTTAAATATTTCCTTTGTAAAACAATTTGTTCATTTTTAATGTATCCAAATTGTACGTATTATACATATGTTAAAATATTGTACTGTTTTAACACATCCTAGTGTTTGAAAAACTCCTACTGTTTAAAATCTCCTACTGTCTACAAATCTCTTACTGTTCTAAAATCTTGTTAATTTTAAATTTTAAACAAAATTTAAAATATTTAATCTTGTTAATTTTTGTTTAAAAAGTAAAATATTGTTTAAAAATCTTTTACTGTTTTAACATCTCCTACTGTTTAAAAATCTCCTGCTATTTAAAAATATCCTACTATTTAAAAATCTCCTGTTTTAAAATCTTTTACCGTTTTAAAGTCTATTGCAGGCTTTTTTTCATCTATCTTTTGCCCTGTTTCATGCAAATAATTTTACTATGATTTTATTACTTCCCTTAATTTTCAGATCCTACGTGTTTTTCCTTATAACGTGTCGTATAAGCCTAGTACTCCGCTTATCATTATCAATAAAGTATTGTTTCCTTAAAATAGATCTAAATAAATGTTGGCATCCCTGACAAAAGTTGTTATTATATTTTCAGTATAATGTAACACTCTAACATCGAAAAGAAAATATGAAATCAAGTCATCAAAAATTACAAATATACATTAATAATGTAAAAATTATACTTATTACATGTCGAAATGAAAATCATAAAAGCTTTTTTAATGGTTTAATTATTTTATGATTATAATTTTGATTTAGAATTAAAACTTCAACTTTAAAATTAATTACGAAAAAAGTGTTCAACTTATAAAAGTAATTATTAAATAATTTTTTGTGTTATATATATTTATAAAAGAAAAATTATTTATTATTTATATAAATTTTATTTTTTATTTTACTAAAAACATGTGAAATATAGGCGAGAGTACAAAGGAATTCAGTTCTTCCAACAGAATCCCAGAAGACTTTCCTCTGGACTTGTAGATTAGGAAGACCATTTTTCTAATTATATTACAAAATATAATAATACTGTGCATTTAAATATCTCTTTTTTACATTAATGTCAAGATTAATCTGAATATTATTAATAATTAATCTGAATATTATTAATAATTAATTTGAATAGTAATTGTAAAGTTAAGGTGAATTTTGAATTGTTATTTTAGATTCATTCAAATGTATTTCTAATAAAGTATTATCTTATGTACTAATATAGAAAAGTAAAATTACTAAATATTGATTGAATATTTTAACATTATGGCTTGTTTTCATGTTGTTTGATATGTTTTGTAAATATACACTTTATTATTATTCTCTTATTTAATCTCATAATTTAGGTATGTTAATATAACAGTTATAAATTAAACTACTATTTATACATCATATTATATAGACAGACAAATTGTTTTAAAAAAACTTTGCTTGTTTACATTAGGAATATAACAGCAATATTGAAAGTGATTTCATAGATTTCTAATATTGAGATATATTATAATTTTGATTCAATCGAGCATAATACAAAGAAAATTATGTAAAGAACATTTATATTTGAAGCTTTGTTTATTATGCTGCTTTATCAGAATTTTTAATGTTTTAAGGTCACTGTTTTTAAAATCTAAAACAATAAACATATTTAAAAATACAGTTATTACAATATTGAAAAAACAACACAATAAAAACGAATGAAGATGCTAAACTATAGTTGATAGAGAAATTTTTCGTTACTAGAATCAACGTGCACACTAAACAATGCAACATTAAACAATGATAAATAAAAAGAGAACAAGACACTAGACGTCAATTAAATAAAAATACAAATAGAATAATAATCGACAAAAGGGAACAAGTGAATTCAAAAAACATCTTTGGAATAAAATAATCATGCAGAATATATTAAAAGAAATAATTGCTCAGAACATTATCAACGCAATACACGCCTGGAACCAAGACTTAACTGATCATTGATAACATTACAAATAAAATAAATATTTTTCAAAATATTATCTTATTTTGAAATAACAAAATTAAAAAAATTAAAGAAATTTGAAATGCTCACATAGACAGAAGATTATAGAAGAAAAATATTACAAGCATTCAAAGATATTTACATAAATAAACGTTTTTTAAAAGGTCAATAAAGTTACACAATATAAACAAAAATTGATATATATCTTATAAAATAATAATGCTTGTCTTAATATATAGATTTCATTGGCATTAAAGATTGCTCGATTAAAAAAAAATTAAAAATATTTATCAACAGTTCAGTAATTAATATATTAAGATGAAATGTTATTATAATGTATGATGATAATATTTGATTGAAATAACTTATTTCTTTTCTTAGTGACACGTGTTAAAAAAATATTATTGCAATATTTAATATAAAATATAAAATATGAAATCAACAGAAATTATATATTGTATATATACAACAAATAAACATAAATCTATATATATTATCTATAATAAAATTATGTTCTAATTATAAAAATATGTAACCAATTACAAGTATATAATAATAAATATTAATAATATTTTAATTAAATAATTTTTAAATAATTTAAAATAATTTTGATATTTTTTATGAATTATTTTAAAATTATTGAATGTTAAAGTAATATTATATATACTTATATTAACATATAATAGTATTTAAAATATAAAATATATTAAATATTGCAGAATAGTAGAACTAAATAATTTATTATTTTAATAATATATGATTAAAGTAAAAATAAAAAAATATAAAAATTATTTGTAAAGATAAACTATTTATCAAAAAATGGATATAAAAAATTATTTATTTTTAATTATATAATTAATTATTAATACTAAATTCTCTTATGATAAAATATAAAAATTAATTAAATTTTAATATATAATTTTAATCTCAATTTTGTTATTATAAAACAAGTAATAAGTTATAAGCTTTTTATTTCGTTTGATACTTGGATAGATATGATTTTGAAATATTATATTAAATAATCTATAGAGTAAAATTAAATTTTTTTGAAATATTGTTTTACATGAATTCTCGGAATAATATAAAATATGAAAGTAATGTAAATACAATATAAGTTTTTTAAAAAAATCTTAAAATATATAAAAACAAATACGCAATATGATCTATACTTGGGATCAGATTTAAGATTTTATTACATCAAATTTATACGAACATATGTATTATGCGCGCGCGCAGTAGTCTGATTATTGATTGTGTTGAAGAATAAGCTGTTGTATGTGGATCCATTGATTTGGAGTTTAACTAAGAACTTTCTTTTTAAGACTATTAATAATTATATCTATTACGATACTAGGAATAACAAAAGTGAAGAAAAAATTTAAGTTGTCTAAAGTTAAGAAAATAAACATTACTTTATCAACAGCAATATAGAATTATGCAATATTACGTAAAAGAAAACACGGATTTCAAGGTAGAAACATCCTACATTGAAAGTAAAGAAATTAGAAGTCTAAATTTACCTCAAGTACATGAGACTCGACCTATAGTGAATCCTAAAGCTGCAGGTAATGTTGATCCGAATCTCTATCCAGTAGCTAAAGAGGCAACACACAAGATCCGTGGTAAAAATGACTTTATGGAATATCTGTTTGGCACAGTTGATCAAGAACTTCTTACAGTCAAGACATTTTATTTTTTTTTCTATTCAGCATTTGGTTCTCTTTTTCCACTAATGGGTGTCTATTTTAAACAAATGGGTATGAATGCTGGTCAATGTGGCTTACTTATAGGACTCAGACCATTCATTGAATTTCTTAGTGCTCCATTTTGGGGATCTTGGGCTGATAGGTTAGTAATTAAATAATAAACCTAAGCATACTTTTTAAAGACAAGAGTTATAGAACGTAAGATTTAAAATTATTAAATTTTGACTTTCGCCATAAATCTTATGATAGTAAAAAAATAATATTTATACTATATCTTATTATTCTTCGATTTATATATAACATAATTATTTTTTTATAATAGATGGCAAAAAGGCAAGTTAATTCTTCTAGCTTCATTATCTTCTTGGATTGTTTTTACACTACCTCTTGGTTTTATTCAACCACCAGCTACATCATGCATGATTTATAAAAATCATACAAATTATTTATACATACCTGATTCAGAGCAAAGAATTCAGAAAAGGTCTATGGCACTGAATAACTTATATGAAAATTTTGCAAGTGTAAAAGATTTAAAAAATGAAGTATACCTAAACTTTAAACAATTGAATAGTTTCTATCGAAATAAACGAGAAGTAATAAATGATAAATTATTGGGCAAGAAAATTGCATTCCACAGTAGTAAAGAAGTTAATTTCAACAAATTAATTAGAAACAGTGTAATGAATAGAATATTTAAATACAAAAATATTTTACAAGTAAGTACTTTAATTACTTTTTTAATTTATTTATTAAAAGATGATTAATTTTATTATAAAGAAAATATTAAAATAGTTAATTTATTATAAATATTATTTTTGTACATTTATTCGTTTTTCTTTACAAATTATACTTGAAAATTTATTGTAAATATCAAGTATATTTCATTAAATTTTTATAATCAAATTAAATAACATAATTTGAATATATTGTAGCATTTGATTTTATAAATTATAATTAAATCAATTTTAATTTATACTTAAAATAGATTTATTTAATCAGTGTATTTAATAATATTATTTTACTATAATAAGAATGACATCACATTATTATCACATATAATTTATAAAAATATTAATAAAGAATTTATTAATAATATAAAAATATTAATAAAGATTAATAAAGAAATATTAATATTAATAAAAAATATTAATAAATAATTCTAATTATTTTTAATAACTAGTTCCAGTTGAAAGAATAATTTACTATTGTTCGGGATTTTGATAGAATCCCGAGTCGTCACGATATAATACCATTTTTATTTTGTACGTTATTTCTGCTATAATATCTGTTTATTATATTATGTATATTATTTGTGATTATTATGTTTAAATATCTCGTATTTCATGATTGCCGTGTTTTTTAGGCCAATGTAACTCTTGAAATGTACATTATTGTTTGCGTCTGAATTTGTATCGATACGACCCCCTCCGTTAGTAGCCCCCCGGTATCATCGTACGTCTTTCATGCGCGCAAATTGTATTTTTGCAGCAAGCAGATGAGCTGCAACGCGCAACGTCTTGGTGCAGGGCGCATGAACATTCGCAGCGCAGCCCCTTCCCCACCATCTTGGCCTTGCCCCCTCCTTCCCCTTTCTTAAGGAAGTAAAATTCTATGCTCATCAATCTCATTAGAGTAGGAAAATGAGTTGACCCCCCACCATCCAATAATTTGGACACCCACGGCGGCCTAGCTTGCCCTGTGAATATAAAATAGGCCCACACGCACCCCGAGGCCAGAATTCTCTCAAGGTCTCCAGTGCAGTACCGTGGTCTTACAACGCGAGTTTTCTCTTCAGCCCAGCAGTCGGCCTGTGTACACAAGATGCGCTTATCCCCGACTCTGTGCTCGCTACGTTATAACGCCCGTGACTGATCCAATCCCAACCTGGACGGAGCTCCCAAGAAGTAAGCGCAGCTGGACCACGTCAAGAGGCAAGTAGCAACCAGTGCGTCTCTCCTCGTCTAACTCCATTCGGATTGTATACCTTTTGAAGGAACGAAGATACGTACTCTCATTCAGCACTGTGTTGCCGATCGAGACCCCCTCGGCCCATAAGGCCGATCAAGTTGTAAGACAACGCCGCGATTCGTTTAATCGTAATTCAAACGTACGACGGGACACTTCACCGTCACTTTCAAACCTCGATTCTCTTGTTAAATTGTACGCCAATTACGCGGTATTAAACTCACGCGTAATCAATGCGATAATGCAATAAATCGATCGTAAAAGTGTAAAGAAAGAACGTAGATTTTATGTATAAACCCATCCGCGCCTCGCGTATTGCGTAAGTGCGGCATATAACCAATTCTTGTGACGACAATAGTGTAATTTACTGTTTAACCAAGTGCGACTTCTTCAAGTTATGTTTTGTTCAATAAATCTAAGTGTTAACCGGCATTAAAACCGCCTATTTTGTCTACGACTCTTTTTACCCTGCTATCTCGACCCTTCCACTATCTGTTTC
>JAPYYT010003311.1:0-25194 GCA_030522565.1 Ceratosolen corneri | reverse complement strand
AGGGCGTTCTTTTAAGTTCTTTTTTTTTTTTTTTTGATATATTGATAGGACAGCGTGTTTTCAATGGGATATTTCAATGGATTAGCAAGTGGATTTTGTTGAATGCGCGAGCACTTACGGTTCGTCTTGATTTTCGTCGTTTTGCTGATAATTGTGCCATCGCAGGAGTCCACTTCTTGTTGCGACGAAGCTCCTTATCACTCCAAATCGCTCGCTGCTATTCCTGAAAGTACGTACCCATGCTCCAATTAGTTAAGTCATGCGTGCAATTGATGCGTGAACAACATGACAATCACACATTCTCAACCTCGATTGGTACAACATATATTCTTTTACTTTTAAAATTATTGACCAAGCTCACGACAACTCGTCATGACAATTATTTTATCTTGAAACCTACTAAGCTATTATACTATAGTTAATGTAATACCATAGTTGTTAGTAATACTTGGATTCTAATTACTTTCCTAGCGTGAAAACCCTTCAATATCAACTGAATAAAAGAGCGGTACTCGTTATTATCGAGCATTTTTTTTCACTCGATTCAATAGATTTTAACATACGATAATAACAATAACAGTAACAATAATAATAACAATAATAATAACTGTGGTAATTGTAATGGAAATCATAATAATAATCACAATATTTTTTAAGTTTGTTTTCTTCAAATTTTCTAAAAATCTAATTTATTTTAAACATTACAATGCAAGGTGTATTAATAATCATTTTTATGTTGAAAATCATAATGGAATGTAATGGATTTTTTAAATATCCAACTACTTTAGAATATTTTTAATTTTTTTCTCATTTTTCCGTAAAAACACTTTTCTCAAATAATTATTCCATCAAATTTATAATGAAAATTTACGGCGCAGATAACTATCCTTATTATTTCTTTTGAATTTTTGAACTTTTGAAGAGCATTACGTAAAGAAATAGTTTGAAACGTTGCGTAACAAATCTTTAATACAACCTTTAAAAAAAGTAATTGCGCAATAGCTCACAAAAATTCAATATTAAACTTATAAGCTAATTTAATCTAAGTTCATCTAATTTAACAATAATTATGGATGAAAAATAAATTATTATAGAGTTATGCAATATTACTCAGTTGATAAAAGGAGATTTCTTCGTGTTCAACAGTGCATCAGATTTGTTCTACTGGCGATCAAAATGAAATTATTAATTCTCAATAAAGTATTTTATAAAAATAATAAGAAATATTATTTTTCAACGTATACAAGATACATTAATGTATTAAAAATAAATTCGTAAACTGTCAATCGTATCTGTTTTCAAATAATCAATGTAATTGCTGAGCGATGCTCATAGAGATTTTAAGGTAAATTGCACGTGTAATGTCAAAATTTTGTGTTAAATTATCAATTTATTTATGCTGAATGTATATTATTAGCAATTATAAAAAAAGAATTATAATGATATTATAAATAAGAAGTAGAACTCCAATTAAGCACTTGCTAGTCGGATTAGTATTACAAAAACATAATTTCTGTACAAATCTTAAATTACGAAATGCTAGTAATCTACCACAGTTTTTGACGAAATTCAAAACTTTACAATTTCTATTGAGTTTACGAATAAGATCTCATATTTATAAAAATCAATTTCACTTTACTACTATGAATATAAAGAAGATATAGAAAATATTCAAAAAGTGAATGAAGCAATTGTATCCCTAACACCAAGTTGAGATAAATTAAATGTTTTTAATATTTTAACGTATTTCTTTTATTATAAATAAGATTACTCCAATATGAGTATCAAATAATTATGCATTTAATTATTATTTTGGTTTTTTTTTAATGTAAACTGTCCCTCTTTCTACGTATTGTTATCAAGCACAGAAGAATAATAAATATATTTTTACTCTAAGCAATCTATCATATATTATTAAATATTCCATCATTATCATAAAATTAAAAAATTCATTGAATATATCAAGATTATCCATTCTGTAAGTGATGATAAAACTAATGTTTATGTTAAAATGAATAACTATAGAGTAATGATTGTCACTACATTTCAACATAATACATTCATCGAAAGTATAAAGAAATAGAAAATTTAATTTTCCGGTACCTACTTTATTCTTTTATTCATTATTTACTTTTCAAATATCTGGCCTATGTGTCCTCTTCTTTTCACTTATTGCGTAGTTGCCATCTTCCACATTACAGGATTACTGACTGCAAGTATTAATTATTTCTTATCCAGTTTTAGACGACTCAATCCCCGTCCTCGTTTATTCTCTATTGGTTTCTCACATATAATTGGCATTTTCTTCGTATTTTCTTTTCTCAAATTGCGGATACTTTTCCCTTTACTCGCACACTTGAAACTATTCGTGTAATACCTTTTACCATCGTAAAATAATACTTACCACGATAAAATATAAATGTATATATATATATTCTAAATTGACATCTATTTTTATTAGAACTTTCAAAAGATGACAATGTAAGAAACATTATTGAATAAGAGATATTAAAAATGTGTTTTTACGTAGAATGAGGTTAATGTTAATTTCCCATACGATATAATAAGATAATGGCCCCAATTTAGAAAATATTATCAATGCTTGAACGCGATGCACTGTATTCAATTAACAAACGATCCTCAAATTACCATACATAATCTGATAATTTTACGATCACTTGGCACATTAATACACAATTTTCTTCTAATTCTTACATATATTTAGACATCTTAATTTCTACGAGTGCAACGATCTTATTCTATCGTGTATTATTTAATTTATCTCGTGTAATTTAAGAATATAAGCTTTTGTAAATCATTCAAACATTATCTTCACAGAATTGCGAGCACTTATTATCATTACGAGTAATGTGTGTCGTATTCGTAGAGAGCTTATTACCATTGAAACTTTAATGCTTTATATTTATGTAAAGTTAGGTGAAATATTCTTTTGGTACTTGGTGTTAGATTGGCTTGTTCGTGACTCGTTTGAGTTAGTAATAATTTGTTACGCCCAAACATTATAACAGCTTACCAAATTCAAACGGTAAAGAAATCAGAATTGTTAAAATAAAATAAAATTCACTGCTTAATCATCACATACCACACTCAAAATAAATCTCACGTGTATACATAAATATCGGAAATATAAACATTTGAATTTGCAATATGCAAACTCATTTATTTATGCTTCACTCATCTATTTATCATATACCAGTTGCTTCAATGTCTTTTTTATAATGATATTTTTGATCGAATGGTGCGAGAGGTGCAGGTGCATTGATTGTGCATATATATATATATATAAAAAAAAAAAGGAAGCTGACATGAACAAATGTACGTTATGTAAGGACACATTACCGTGCAATAAAAATTTTGTGCGAGCGAGCTTTTAAACATATAACTTGTGCATTGTGATTACCTGAACATCAGAGCCATCAGTATGGCAATGGGGCTGGCGGTGAAGACACACAATCATAATATAATAAAAATATACAATAAATAATAAACATATTAAATAAAATTAGTGGTGAGAACGGTTGTGCAATAATATTGTGCAGTGCTTATAAGAAAAGCATAAATCTTATAAATAGTGGGATCGATTGATCTATTTTCACTTTGCCACTCTGCCTCTCGCGTCTTGTATTTTGAAAATAAATCAATATAATGATTAACCAATGTATTTCTATATCCAATATTTATTCCACGATATTTCTATGCAATTAATTATCTCTCAAACAAAGTGCATTTACAGATGACTAATTATTCAATTTTATAATGTAACTTTATTCCGGATTCTTTTCAAACCAATAAATGTAAATATATGTAATTGATAATTGGGACTCGATAGAGTACAGTGAGATATCTTGGGCGGTATTTATCAAGGGAAAATTTCACAAATATTACATTATTAAATTGAGAATATATATATCATTGAATGAAGAAGGCACTATAAAATTATTAAACTATCTATTGAATTTTCTGAATAAAGAAATCGATACAAGTATTATATTGTCATGAAAATTTTCTACTGATGTCGAATGATGATACATACTATGGTCGTTAAAAAAATCATTGAATGTCGCAAAATAATCGAAATACGTTGGTCAATATTTCAATTTTAAATTTTATCTTTGAAGCTTTGATTATTATGTCAATTTATTATTTTTGCATTTTAGCTTAATGTCAAATACATCAATTCCATTAAATTAATACATTAGTATTTAAAATTAATCAATTAAGAAATAACAAACTGCTACTTAAAAATTCTTTATCATCATTGTTTTAAATTAATGTCATAAATGACTCTTTTGTTCACCACGTAATTCAATTATTCGCGTTTCAGATTAAAAACGAATCCTTATCATTCGCTATTCATTTACTAATAATTGCACTGAATTTATTGATGTCGAAATGAAGGTACAAGCAATACATTTTTAATTGTAAGCATTGAAATCATTGCTTCATCAGTAGATTGAAAGAGAAAAGATTCGTTGAGGAATTTCGTTTATACTTCAGCTCGAATTTTCAATGCAATAAACGATGTTAAAAAGAATTTTCGTTACGACTCGGTGACATTCTGCATTATTTGGAAGTATTAATGGCACTATATTGGTTGACAACCAATTCTCTAATAACATTTGAAAACATATTTAAATTTACTATTAAATAACGATTAAATGCAGAGGTGATGGAATAAACAGACGACGACACTCCTTTTAACATCTCATACGAATATTTTTCAATATTTTTTTTTTTCAGAAAATTCATAACTTTATAAGGCCTCCTCTCTCCTTTATAAGTTGCAATGCTCGTGAAAAGAGATCGATCGATCTGGTGCAAATAGTGCATTAATACGTGGTGCTCTGTGTTTAATTATTTTGCAACAAATCTTTAGGCTCTTAGACGTGCCTCAACCATTTCTTCGCTTTCAATTCGCTCGATTGTTCACTTACTTTTCCTCCTTTTGCATGGATTTATCACTCGGTTCGGAAAACCCATCCGTTACCCACGCGTCCAATACCAAGGATTGCAATAATCCTTTATCACCTGCAATCACAAGTAGTTGAAGATTTTCAATAATTTTGACGCTGCGTAATCGATGAATTATTGTGTTGAGGGGCGTTGAGGGACGTTGAGGAATGTAAACGTGAGTTCGTCAATTTTACCTCACATTTAGATTGGAAACTTACAATAATAATAATCCTTGTCGGGCTTGCTCGCCGGTTTTCGATGTGAGCTTGGACTCTTTGGTCTCATGGATCGCCATTTCCATCCAGGATTGTGGGCTTGGGTCAAAAAGTGTAGAACCCGCTCTTCTGGCGTCGCAAACCATTTTTCAGATTCGAAATAGTACTCGCAGTAGGTCCAGTCGGGATGAACTTTCCAATCGTTTTCTTTGAAGTACCTCGTCACTAGAGAGCACCAATTCGTTAGGATAAATGACTCTTTCTCTATACGCGAGTGATGGCTAAAGCGCGCCATCTGCCAGTTACGAGGAAGGCTTTATGATTAGAGAGTCAATTAGAGAGAGAGAGAGAGAGAGTGCGTTTGATCCTTAAATGGATCTTGGGATGCCGGATACCGATATTACATATCCTGCACTTGCAATCCAGTTGGGGACATTAAAGGAGAGTATTTGGTTCTTATAATTCTAGGGACACAATTGATGAGAGAGAAGATATTTACCATTGACGGGTGCATGCCTTATTTCTTGTTCGGCATGCAAATCGAACATGCCGTAGCCCTCGGGTAATGCAAGTCCCAACGAGAACGGAGTATCTTCGATTGGCTTGTAAAAGTAATTGTGACGCCTGATGGTCACTCTTTTCTACAACAATTACCATTACAATTGCACAATGTGTTTTATGGCGTCGAGCTGTTAACTCGCATCGGGTAAATTATTTCTAGGGACAAGAAGTAATGCTCCTATTCTGATATTTACCATGTCGTCGTAATGCACCTTAACTGAGAATTCAGTCTCTCCTTCTTTTTGATCGATCATATCGTGTCTGAGCTATATTTGGCAAACGACCAAAATTATTAAACGAAATGTAAAATACGCGAATAATCAAGTAGTCAGTTATAGTTTTTTTTTTTTTCTTTTAAATTTCATAATTAAAGGCTCTAGTTAGTTATAAGATTTAGTTATAAGATTTACGTCAAGCAGAAGTGAGTTGTTTAAGGAATGCATTGGCCCGTCAAATTCAGAAAATTCAACCTCCGACAAATCAACGCTGATAAATTTGCGCTTCAAGGTCTCCTGGTACTAAAAACAAAAATATCTCGTGATAAATGCATTGCAAGTCAGTTAATTAATTCGAGGCTTTATATAAATAATTAGAAACTTACGTCGGTATTCCCTGGCTATAATAATGCAAAGAATATATTTATCAGTAGGATTCCACATCAATTCAGTTTTATTTAATAAGCCAAACTTACCAGAGGACGTAGGTCAGGATGGTACAGGACTCGTCCATTATTGTCGACCAAAAATGAATATCCATTAACTCCCAGCTGGAAAAGATGATTTTCGTTTTTTTATGAAAATTTTGAAAAATTATCAACGACTTGTTATAATTATTATATACAGTAATTATTATACCTTGTGAGGTCGTACAAGTTTTTGAATTTGCTCAATTGGCACATCGGTTCCCACAATGCCCAACAAATTAGCTGTTCTAACCTGAAATTGAATTTGGTTTTAGAGTGGAGGCATTCGTTGGCTAAAATTGAACTAATTCTCTTTGAAAATGGAATGTCAGAATATTTCTAAAAGCATAAGAACAATGTGATTTGAAGTTTGCATAACAATGTCCTTTCATTGATATACATATATATTTCACTGAGCAAATTGAACATTTTTGTAATAAAAATTAATGAAAATTTCCAATCTCTCGTAAACTTAAAATTACTTAAATGTGCGTACATAAATGAATTACATTTAATTAAATTTTAGTATCAATTGCTGCAAAACCGTAACAGAATTCATCATTTTCGATTATATTAATTTTCACTTATTCATTTAAATTAGTACTTTTGCTAAAGAAATAACGCTTCATATATAAGAAAAAGTTATAGATTGTAATACTATCGAGGATAAGGGCAATGCACTTTCAATTACCGTGTGATTTCTGCGATCTAATATAGGCGCAGTGACTGACGTCATGAGCTGACCTTGACCTTCGAGGCCGTATCTGCTACTCTGGAAGTTTATGAAGGCAATTAACGCCTGCTATAATCTGATTAAACTTAGAAAGGGTCCGAAAGAAAGAGAAAAAGAATGAGAGAAAGAGGGCGAGAGAGAGAGGAGAGAGAGAGAGAGAGAGACGACGACGACGACGACGACGATGACGGAAGAGAGAACTTTGTTAGATAAAAGCTTGCCTCTGTCTGTATGTCTGTCTATTTTTCTCTCACTCTACCTTCTCTCTTTCTCTCTTCTCCCTTTCTTGCCCGCGTACATTTAACCTCAATTATTTTAATGACATTTCGGGATCAAATCTTTGAAATTTCTCTACTTAAAAATTTCTTTTGTCTCAGATAAAGAGTAAAGAATAAGATCTTTTATTCAAGTTTATATTTTTTTACAATATAAAATGAGCAAATCAATGCCGATTAACAAATGCACGGGACTGTTTAATTGGGATAATTATTGTAATATAAAATATTATAATTATAACATAAAAATTATCAGAATGCTTATAATGTTAATTTATAATGTTTATGTGCTTAATGTCTATAGGGGGTGAAAAAAAAAATGTAATAGTAGTTTTGATAACACATGGCAAATAAATTCAATGTAAATATAATCCTATTTAATTATTATGATTATTTAATTCATATAAAATTTAGATTACGCAATTCTCCGTACAAATTCTTATAGTTTTTAAAAGTATTCAAAATGAAATTGTTGTATACATTGGTAAACACAATTAAACAATTGATTATTATTATTATTATTGTTTACTTGACATAACAATATTTTGTATAAAATTCAATAGAAAATATCAATGTTTAAAAATAATCTTACGAAAGTCTTGTTAGTGAAGAGTAGAATTTTTTTACTGTATTATAGATTTTCTTGATTTTTCGACGTGCTTGAAATAAGTAAGTGCAATGTGAAAACTTTGAAAGAGGATCAATTTAAAGTTTTCATAAGTGGTAGATTTACAGTAGTTTCGCGAGTAATTTTGAAAAGTACTTAGGCATTGATCGTATTTATTCAATTTTCTCGGCTGATATTGCTTTAAGGTTTGCCGAGTCTTTGCAACGTAATTGCCGTTACTTAATTAATTTTCAGATATAAGCTACATCCTATTATCGTGAACTTATTAATAATCAATCCGAGTCGCATACGCAGTATTATCCTATTAATATATCGCAATTGTTTAAGTAAACAATCGATTAACAATCGATTCCCATAAGTATTATCCTAGTTAAAGCAACAAGAATTCATATGCCGTGTAGTTTTTTTTTCATTCGACGCTTAAATCCTTTATCACGCCCTTCCATGTTCAATAGATGTTAAAAAAGTTGTATTTAGCAATCTTACTTTTCCACCAATGTAAACGGGAGTCCAATGTATGGGATGGTCGCGTTGGTACAGCACCATTGGTCTTGCCAGAACTTTGATGTACTCGAAAACTTTGCTCTTTATTTCATCCATACTCTTTATCTTTGTATAATATCCTGGAAATAAAGTTCGTAAGTGTAATAGAATTTTGATGATGATTTAGCGCACGCGCCTACACACGCGAATACATTAAGCTCGCGCGACAACGTGAATTTATACGTAAAGTTCAAGGATACGTCAAGAGTCACTGAATTGCCTACTAAATTATTTTTCATTCCCTCGCCTACCCAACGAACCATTACAATCACGCTCATTAAAATGCAATTGTCACGCCGTTCGATCGGAGCTATCCCGACAATAATCTAATCGCCGCTGTTAACAATAATCCCCTGCCAATCATAACACGACGGGGGGAAATAGTTTTTAACGCGCCAATGCTCCAAGCCCACAAACACCATTGACAGTTCAACGAACCCAACGACTTTTGCTAATCTCGTTTAACGAGGAAGAAGGGCAGAGGATACAACAGGACGAATGGTCGTGTGTGTCTGTTGAAAGGCTACTTGGGCATTACGGGCATTGGCTCGAGTGGGCCTACCTTTGTTGTTGCAAGACATTTGGCGAAGCTCCTGGCTGTTGTCGCCTCCCACGAGGTACGAAAATATCCGCACTGGCATGTGGGGCGAATTGTAGTGCTTGACGAGTTCAACGGGGGGGCCGTCGGCCCTCGAGGTGATGAGCATGATGGCCTGGTTGCACTGGCTGCCCTGGGACGACCTGTTGTACTTGTGGAGGATTTCGAAGGCCGTGCTGAAGGCCGCCGAGATGTTGGACGTCGATTCAGCCGTCAAGTTGCTCATGGCCGTCTAAGCAGATTTGGGCGATGAAGATTTTTGAGAATTGTTCGCCGCCGTCTTTTGGCTTTTAAAATACCGATCTTTAATAATCCCCTCTAGGATTTGCTCGCCAATTGTTGGCTGCGCAAGCTCGGGCAATTTTGAGGAAAAGCACGGAGGAACGGAGGAACGGAGAGGGACGTTTTATGAGGCAATTCCATGTCATCGCATCTTATTGAGAGTCGAAGGAATCATACGAATCCGCGTAGGAGGTAATAATTGCTCATCTTCCCACCGATCAGCAGCGATCCATCGATCCGCGATCGATGGAAGCGCAACGATTGGACAAGAATTGGGGAGGCAGCACTTTTATGTTGGAGCGCAAGCTGGACAAGACTGGAGAGGACGTACGCACCTTCAGTTCCTTAATATTCTCGGGAGAGGCGACCATCATGACGTCCTTGAAGCAGGTCACGATCTCCTTGGCAGTTTCGCCGTAGCGGTAGACGTTGACAAAGTCGTTGGGACCGAGGCTGTCGAGGATGGCGCTCGTCGTGGCGACGATGAGTTTGCGGCTCTTGCTCGAGTAGAGGCTGCTCCCGTCCACGAGGATCGCGAGGTCCTTGGGAGAAGTGGCGCCACCAACGAACCACTCGGACAGCCGGAAGTCGTCAACGGGGCGCACGCGCACGGGCCCATTCTGTACCGGGGACGTATCCTCCGGCGGCCACGACATTGCTGTCGAGAGAGACGGCGAATAGACAGACAGAGAGAGAGAGAGAGAGAGAGAGAGAGGGTGAATTGAGTGAGTGGCTTATCAAATTCTTGAAATAAGAGGTGCCGGCTGAGCTGCAGCGAGGTACGCGGCTTTTCAGGAAGTTAACCGACCGAGTAATTCGGATAAGACTGATATAGTAGAGACGCTTCTGAAATTGACTCGGAAATCGGCAGACAATGCTTGTCACGGTGCTTACGATTACTATTAATTCGCCATCATTATCATCGACGATACTCCATTAATGACATTACCCGCTAATGATAATTAATAATCCATCGAATTAGTATATTAAGCTTGATTGTGAATTTTTATCCTCCTGTAGAATTTCAACTATTCTCGTTGCCTTAAAAAGCAAAAGAAACGTAGCAAAACGAAAGAGAGCGGAGAGAGAAAAAATTGTTCTTAAACTTGGGCAAAATCTTCCAATCGCACAAGAAAAATGAGACAAATTGCAAATTATAAATTTAGAAGAAGAAGAAGAAGCAAAGGAGAAGAAGTAAATAAAGAGAATGACGTTTTATCGAAATGCAAATAATCAAACTAAGCAGCACGTTATAATAAAGCCGTTTTATTTAAAATTAAACGTCGATAACCTAACGACGATAAAAATTTCTCTCTCCCCGCCCCCCACCCCGTAAAAGCAATAAATCATAATGCGTTTGTCGTTGGATTATCAAGGAATCAACGTCTCGAGCACGGAGCAGTGCACAATTCTTGCTCTAAAACATCTCGGCGAGCCGATAAAAGAGCAGAAAGAGCTCTTCATCGATAGGGAAGCGCTTCTTCTTCCTCTCTTTGAAAAATAATAGCCGCAGCCGGTATATATATAGAGCTCGTATATATATAAAGCGATGGATAAGAGTGTTGTAGGTGGACAAAAGGCACTCACCGGGAAAGCGTCGCAAGAAGCCGGATGTGGAGCCGAAATACTGCCAGGAAAGAGTTGGGTCGCTCTCGTAATTGTTGACGAAGAGTGGATCGAGGTATTCGCTCCATTGGAGGCCGGACGCGACGTCGCTCTCTTTTGTCGTCGGGGCAAGATGAAAGAAAGGGAGACAAAAGTAAATAATACATTGGAGGTTAGCTGTAACACTTGGACGTTGGCAGTCGTTTTTTTTCTACGTTGAGGCTTTTAGGAATGGGCGTTGTGGACCTAATGTCGTTGATATTGGTATTGGTATGTCGTTAAATGTACAGAATCTTTAGATCATTATGGGCATCCTGTCTCTCAATGTCGGGTTATTCAATTGAAATTCGCTGTGTCCCGTTGCTTTAAAAGCCTTTGCGATTGCTGGACTTTTTGGGCAAGATTATTTAATACCATTTGCTAATTAATAATTTGCGCTTAATAATAGGAAGCAACAAAAATTGTAATATCTCCGCGCGTTATTAGGGCCAATAAAGTCTCTCTATATTTTCAAATACTGCTAAATTATACTAAGCTGTAGGTAAATCTCGCGTTAGAGCACATAACTTTCAAGCATGAGAGGCGAACGGTAATTGGGAGCGTTAAAGTTATTATTAATTCTTTGGTAAGTATTTAAGAATAGCCTGTGGATGGCATAAAACTCGAAACGCACTGTAAAATTAATATATCCTTATCAATCCTCTTCTTACCCCCCCCCCCCCCTCCCCGAGATATGCATCAAAGCACCCTCGGCTCCCCCTCCCCATTTCCATTTGCATATCCGATTAGCAATAAAGCTCCAAGCTCCTCACGGTTATTGCACAATATATTTAACTAGCCCAATGCTCCACGCGAGTCACGTAAAATCAAGACGCGTGCGAGCGTCGAGCCCCTCTACCCCCCTCACCCTCTTCCCCCCTCCTATACATCTAAGCCCCCGGCGAATAATCCAAGGGCCGAACGCCATCGGTCACAATCGCAAAAGCTCCGAGCAACTAGGACCGGCCATTGGCCATTGGCCCACAACTCCCATTCGCATAAAAGTCCCCTTTAACAATGCCGTCAATGCCATCCCCTCGATCCCTTACCTGTGTCCTTGACCCCGGCGGGCATGAGAACGGCCGACAAGCTCAGGTTGACGGCGATGTGGTCGAAATGTCGGTTACCTGTGAGGGAGAGCTCGCGAGCTCCGGCGACGAGTTTGCCGTCGTCGCTGAAGAGGTTGATGCGGCTGCTCGCGTAGTACTTGGACGTGGTTGTGGCCTCCTGGGTGACCGAGACCGCCGCCTGTTCCGCGTTCTCCATCAGTTTCTGCAATGGGCGGCTTGAGCTTGAGTGGCGTCGAGCTTAAGTGGAATTGACGGAGGGGAGGAGGGACGAAATGGGACGCAAGCTTTTCCAAAGACGAGTGGGCTCGACGGGTGGGCCCTTACTTTTCAAGGACACGCCGTTTGTCTTGAATGGGGGCTCACGTGTATTAGGCTGTGGATTAGCGTATTGTCGCGGAGAAGTTAATAATTAAATGCGAATTAATGGGCAGGTTGCATGGATTTATATAGACGCATCACCGATCGCTCGTCAGATATTGCTGAGACCTTGGAGACTAAATTTGTTTGTTAAATTTGACATAATTTGGTTGATAGACGACATTTTTATTGCATTTTATCGTACTTTTCTTTGGACTTTGACAAGTGCTTGGCAATTGGCGCTCGAGAAGTATTGGCGTTTAATGGGAGCATTTTTACTTTGACAAACCGTGCGTGTTAAACACATCACTATAA
Source organism: Ceratosolen corneri (assembly GCA_030522565.1). Classification (NCBI taxonomy): domain Eukaryota; kingdom Metazoa; phylum Arthropoda; class Insecta; order Hymenoptera; family Agaonidae; genus Ceratosolen; species Ceratosolen corneri. The sequence goes on along the minus strand of JAPYYT010003311.1, from coordinate 12,317 downwards.
AGTTTTTGTACTCTGGCTTAACAAAAGGAAAAGGAAGAAAAAGAAGAAAGAGCACAACCAACTTGGAATTAGTGTTTATAGACAGTCCAAGCACATGCAGCCGCGCACACAAACGCACAGAGGTCATTATCTCGCCTATTTCTAATCCTTGGGAGGTTGAATCTTGGACGCATCGACGCCTTTACCGTGTTATATTACATTACTTTGCCTAATTACGGCAATTTTCATTGAAGTAAGGCCCTTGCGTGGCAAACATAATGCGATATTCTTGGTTGTTCTAGTGACAGAACAATGCCAGGTATTTTTATAACCATTCGATTGTTTAATTAAGGGAATTGCGGTGGGAAAATTCTGTTAAACGCTTTTATTGTTCGTGGCAATCGCATTGTGGATATAATAAGCCGCCGTATTCTCGTATTCAAGAAATTGAGAGTATCGCGACTAATGTTCCCGTTGGCTTTATTTCATAAATGGCGCGCCTTCCCTCTTACATTACTGCAAGTCAAATTGTAAATTGTGTCCTCCTTACCATAACTGCATTCATTTTGAAATCCATCATGTTCTTCACTTCTGCCGCCATCTCTCTCACAAGTACAAGGCCATCCTTCCTGACAACCATGGCGTTCGAACTCAGATATTTCTACAATGAAAATTCGACCTTTTCAATGGCGGAGTATCGTTTCATCTTAAAGGTAGATAGCGCTTCTTTTCTCTTTAGTGATAATAATTTTGTCTTTGTAGCTGTGCGAGTGTGAGAGTAACTCGTGCCAAATCAGATAAATGAGAAGCCATTACTTGGAAAATAGTATGCAAATTTTAGTCAAATTATTTAGTCTTTATTTTTTACATTGCAGCCACGGATTCTGAAGGATCGTTTTACCAATTTTACAATACTTTTTTTTTTCGAATAGATAATGCTTGAGCGGATTAGTGACTGCTCGAATCATGAGAAATTATTGAGAATTCAAGCTCTTTAATTTCTTCGTCTCTTGGGCTTTGATTTTTAACATCTAATAATACTCTCGTGTACAATTATTTCCGAATTTAATGTAGTCAAGTCCTTTGAAACTAATGCAATTGCATTATTTAGTTTTGTTTTTCTGTTTTGACATTTGGAAATTATGCTTCGTTTATGAAAATTGAAATAATAAGTGAGTTGGCGCAACAGAGAATAGGGATATAAGTAGTCCCTTGTTGCATAATTGCTTCGTTTGTGCATTATAATTGAGAATGTGAAATGAAAATAAAAACCCGTAAAATGGGAATATAACGTGAAATTGTGTTTTGCTCTTTCTTTCTTCGAAAGTAACAGCAGCTCATATTATCGTATTTACTACCTCAAAGTACTTACCTTCTGTATGTCGTTCATTTTTGTTATTAATCTCCCGAATTCCCAAAGATCGACTCCAAATCTCAAAGCCCAGTTGCGAACTCTGGAAAAATACGAGCAGGTGAGAGCTGTAGATTGACACAAAGTGTTTGCGCTTTGATTATATATATTTACACCGAATTGATTATTGTTGTTCATTGTTATTATTGTGGTTGCGATTGATTTTATAATTATTAGATTATTTGTTGAGGGTGGGAAGAAAGGTTCGGGGCTTCGATTCATCGGCCGAGCGAAGCTGCCTTTTTCCACTCATTTTCCACAAAAGTCCTATTCACTTGGTGCATCTAATCTGTATAAATTTGCTTGCCTTTTAGCTGGGAAGCGAAGTCGGAAATTTTCAAAATTACGAGAACTAAACTAGTGGAGCGACCCAGATCGAACTTTCAGTTTGTTATGAATTATGTCGGAGTGGCGCATTTCGTGCGCTAAACACGTCACATTTATTGCACGACCCATTTATAGAACATTCCTTTACAATTAGAATAATGGAATAAAAATATCCTTTATTATGACGTTGATGCTTTTAATACAATCGAAATTTGCGTTATCTTCAATATTGGATATATGGATATTCAATATTGGATATGCGGAGAAGGAGTTTATTGCCGAGTTCGCGATAAAAAGATTAGTATTCTCGAATAATGTTTAAAGTGATTCGTTATTATCTGCTTTCTTCGCTACTCTTTTTGTTTAATACAATGCGATATAAAGCGTCAGGGTGGTCTTTTCCTTTCCTTTTATTTATTGATGGTAAAAGGGAAATTTTTGTACAACGTTTGATAAGCTCGAGGAAGTCCGTTACAAATATTTACTGAAATACTGCCTCAACCAACTAGATGAGATAAAGTTTTTAAATAATGAAATTGACGCTTTGCATTTGAGATCTCGGGCGGTTACACGTTACAAATCTGCGAATGGATCTTATCGAGCCATAATAATTACATTATTATTGTGTAATAGATAGAGATTAATGTACGAGATAAATATGATTGTAAAAGACCGAGCAACGAGGGATTTATTCCCGTGTATCGGAGATTGTTCGATTTTTGGTTTTGGTAAACACTCGCTTCGATCATCTCATCGATTGTCTTCCTTTCTCGAAGCAAGAAAGGACTTTTGATATTCGATAATTAGTGTAATGTTGCTTACACTCAAGCTATTGTAGTTGCCCGAGGGAACCAACATTCACGACTAATGGATAACGTTGGGTGCTGAAGATTTTTTCTTGCTGTTTGCTTTTATTATAAATGTCTCTATAATTTTCAATTGTCTCCATTGTCTATTGAGCTACTTTGAACTGCTGTTTTAGAGTTCGTGTAATTTAATTAAAAGTTACTTATTTATTTACTTGCTCCTTCGTGATATGCAATCGATGTCGGGGTTCATGGCTTGTTCGCGTAAAGTTGAAGGCAATAGAATTATCTTGAGTATAAGTGAGGATCAACTAATTAAAGAGTAATCAAATAAGATATCAAGTCCTTTATATTGAGCTTTTGAAAATCCATTGAAAGTCGACGATAGTGTCGATTTCTTTATGAATTTAATAAGGCAAGTTAAAAATAATCTAATTATGCTTTATCGATTGGGTTTTGAATTTTTATTTTCGCCACATGCTCCGCAATACTCTTATTATACATTTACAGTATAGCAATGCCATTAATTCATAGACTGACAGGTGAATTGACGTTTCAACATATTTACATTGACGCAAAAATCTATTTGATCATGTAGCGTGCTTTATTTCATATTCAAAGTGAGAACTACAAGATTTTAATGCAACTCTATGCACAAATGTGCAAGTGTATAATGCAATTGCTTATGATAACTATTCAAATGCCGCATTTACTAAACAGTAAAATTTTGCAATTCATATTTTAAAAATAATGATCTTTCAATTAAAGTTCATTGTGCCACCACTAATATTCTTCCTATTATAAATAAATATGTAAATAAATCTGAGTTGAAGTAACTCGCCTTGTCGAATGTGATTTAAAAAAAAAGCCAAATAACATTTCAAATACATTTATAAGAGGTATTGTAGAATTTCGAAATTAAGCTACGTGAATTTACAAATTATAGGCAATAATTATTCTAAATCGGGCAATAAATTTTCACACTTCTCTCAACGTTCCATCTATATTTACATAAAAGCATTTGTTCTCTAAATTAAATTTTTTCATCCCTCCAATTCTCCCTTCCAGTCCATTTTAAATAATTACAGGAGCCCATTATCTTCCCATCGTTTGTACGCATTCATATTTGTAAAATAATGAGAAAACTCAATTAAAATATTTATAAGACTCTCGGCCAAATCGTACTCTCTCTCTCTCAAAAATAATAAAAAATGCTAAAAAGTTCTTTTATATCTTTTTATTTTGTCATTAGCCTTTAATAGAAAATGTAAAACTTGTTGATATGATATGCAAAGGGAAAGTTTCTGGCAAGCGAATAAAATGCATTTTCCAGGTCCATTGAGTTTCCGTGCTCTCGGAGTAGATTAGCAAATTTGTCAAAATCTCGATATTGAAATTCGCCACGATCCTCCCGTGTTCAACGAAATTAAAAAATAAAGCAGAAAATAGGAAATTTGTTCCTCGTCTAGCGCGAATTCAATAATTTCATCGGGACATGCCGAAAATCCCCCCCCCCGCCCAAGATCTGCGACATTTCATCCTTTACAAGCACTCGTTGGCATCGGCCGCGATGTCTCAATTCCCCGCCTCGAACCTACTTTGAATTTCCAGCGTGGAAAATCGGTGGAAAAGCGTCGACAAGAGGCAAAAGCGCAAAAAGGGGTGAAAAAGGCAAGACGCGTAAACTTTTCCCTTCGTACGAATAATATTTTCGTTCGAGCGTGGCGTATAAGCGCTTTATTCGTCGTGTTTAGCAAAACAGAAGCGACCTCGCCTCACGTTTCCTATACACACACACGCGCGCACACACACGCGTGTATATATATAAAACACAGTGCGGTGCCTCGGGGTGTGCCGGTGGGGGTGGGATGCCGATCTTTTTGGGGTGTAGAGGTGACCTCCCACTTTTACTTCAGCAGGCAGCGGTCGAAATTGTAAAACTCGAGATCTCCATCCCTTGAGATGCTGAAGTTTAAAGTTTAAAGTTGATAAAGTTTCGCGGCATAAATTGCGTGTCTGTTAGCGCCTGCACGGCTCGATGGTCGACGTAAAAAAAGCGACGGAGAGTACGAGAAAATTGCGGATGAGAGGAAGAGGGAGTGAGAGAGAGAGAGGGAGAGAGAGGGAGGGAGAGAGAGGGAGAGAGAGGGGGTACTACGATAAGGAAAAGTGGCCGAGTTGAGCGTTACATCGACCGCGTTTATTGTTGAATGGAATTTCTTGAGGCGCGCCCAAGCTTGCGTGTGTGTGTGTGTGTGTGTTGGGGGTTTTTCGCCCTAGAATAAAGATGTTTGAGATTCAAATCACGAGTTAGAGTAATATATTACTCATAAGTGGTTAAGCGGATGTGGGTGCTATGGGTTTACGGGCTCGCAAATTTTTATGGAATAATGGATTCGATTACGCGACGCGCGCATTTCTTTGCTGGAGATGGAGCAAATTGTTATTCCCGAGTGAGCTAAGCCTGCGCAAATTTTCTGAGCCACTGGGGTCGCAAAGACGTTGTAATTAATGCTGCTGCAATGGGGATTAACGAAAGCTCAATTTCGACTATAATCTAATATTAAAGGAGGCCCGATCAATATTTAATTCTAATAAAAGTCAAATATAGATCGCTGGATGCATTTAAATAGTTTGCCTATAATATACAAGTACGTCGGGAGCTAAAAATATGAATCCTTTGCTAATCGTTAAGTAAGAGTGCGGTGAAATTTATAGTTTTTAAAATTAAAAGGATAAATGAAAGATTAGTGTGGATCAGCAAAAAGAACGAGTCGTCAAAAACACAGTTTTTCTTCGTTTTATGATTGTTGATCCTTAACTAATATCCCTAATTATGCACAGATTTTGTCGTTACATTAGACTCTGATAACTGATAACTGATTCTAATAATAACTGATTTTATCCCATTGATTGTCATGGCGAAGAATTCTTAAATAAGTTGTTATTTAGGTAAATACTAAATGGCTCGAAGACTCGGTTACTTTATTTGCAGATAACTTTAAATTAGTTTCGATCAAGTTCCTTTAAGCTCCTTAACCATTGGAACAACTTTAGAATTTATATTTTCATACTTTTTCCATTATGCGATTAAAAATTATAGACGAACTTTTGTAAAATATGTAATTATGCCGTACTTAAATGCGAATAGAAACGAAATAGAAAAACGTATTAAAAATCATATTCTCTCCTCCATATAATATCTATTCGTCCTTTCACTTATAATTCGGCCAATCCTATTGTTTACATTATTTTCACTTCGTTCAATGGCGAATTGAATGCAGAACAATTTTGTTGGGAAAAGCATGAAACTTAAATCGTACGAGATAACAAAACTTGAGATAACAAAATGTATTCAACCGAGTCTATTTTTATTACTTGTAAACTAATTTTTTATTTCAATTCTCTGGATAATATCGTGAACGTAGTTCTATTTTCGATTCGGGCATTGTCATAAGATCTCACGAGCAAAAGTTTAGCGTATTTGCATGGAACTGTTAACTTGATTTTTAAAATTGATTGACAGAGGCGCCTCGAGTGCGGCATTTTAATAATAGAATAGAAGAGAATGAGAGATCCCTTAATTTTGTTATAAACTTTGTTAAGGGTCACTTTGCTCGCCTCTCAAACTCGAGCAGTCAAATAGAAAGAAATCGAATGAAGAGGCGACGGAGAGAAGAAGAAGGGAGAAAATGACCAATACGTAATTTATACCACTAAACTTTTAAGCTTCCAAACTTTTTCTGCCCGCTTAAACTGTCATTTTTTGTTTTTACTTTTGCTGGCCTCTCTATTTTTCTCCTCTAGCATCCCATCCATTGTGTATTTGTGTGTTAGTGTGAGTGTTTGCGTCTGTGTGTCTTACTCTCTCTCTCCCTCTCTCTCTGTGCGCGGGCGCGGGCGCGAATGTAATTATGCTGATTCTCGTATTATTGAACGTGTATGCTTTTTAAATATTCCATGTTTTTATTGGATAATTTCTAGCACAATGTTCATATATTTGCACTGTAATGAGTAAGACAATTATTACTTCAAAATATCAATCCTCCTAGCATACTTTACTCAATTTTCCCCTCATCCCCCTTCTCTCTATCTCTTAATTTGTTTCTTTCATTTTTTCCTTCTTGCCACATTTGAATATGAAATACAAAGGTTATTTTTCAGTCAATAATTATCTAGTTATCGTATTAATATTTCATTTATTAGATTTATTTCACTTTACGCACACGTTGAAGATGATGTGTCAAGGATAAACAACTAAGCTTCGATAAATTAAAACAACCGTCAGTTAGTTAAGCGTTAAATAATAGAAAAATATGATATAATTTTGGTAATGATGCAGTGAAGCTTTTATTTTTAACGCTTTCTCATTTATATTAAATACCACATATTCATATTTGTATTTGAAGAGCATGAGAAGCAATGCTTTTGAATAATAAATTGTCAGTCGAAATAGCCTGCTTTTAAATATCCTATCTGTTATAGATTCGTCAATATTTAAAGTAATTATTGCAAATTTGCTCAATCATTTCCATAACATATTATTAGCGGGCAATTAACACTTTTCATCGATAAAATATCAATGCCTCTTCGCACTGCCATCACTGTATGATTCTATCTCCCTCTAAGCCGTTCTATTCTCATCCTTTCCTGGCCAATGAATTTTCAATAACCATCTTCTAAATAAGACTCCGAAGTCTTACAACTTCCCCGCTTCATCTACATTTTATTCTTTGCTCCTTCCAACTTTTATTACTCGCCTCTCAAATTAATGCGATCACTGTACACGGCTCCTTCAGTCCAACACACACGCAATACGCCCGCACTTATATGTGGGCACACACGTACGGTGGAGGGCCTCGTCCGTATGGGACAGTGGCGAAGGAGAAGGGCGAGGCTTTCCCAGAAGGTCGCGCGTTTGGAATTTCACGCCCTGTCCAGTGACCAGCCACTCGTCCCAGTCTTTCACTGACACACATCCACGCACCCACACACCCGACGCGCGACGAGCGCGCGCGCGCACCCGCCACCCCCCTCCCGCATCGGGGCATACGTTCGCGCGCATACGTGTGCTCGCACATTGAGCGATTGAATTGTGAAGGCGAATATATCTTAGCGAAGCGTCCCTGTCTCGCTAAATGCTCGTTTATATCAACGCATTGATTGGTCTAGCCAGCAGATACGAATGGTCGATAAGATTTTCGCAATGAAAGGAAAATAAGTTTGATAATATTGTTGGCGACGATTTATCTACGATTTGTATGTTTTATTTCACGTGTAACACAAATTACATTCAATGATATCGACAGTCCGTTCATGTTATATCTTAGCGGCAATTGAAAATTAACGGATCAATATTAATACACGTATACTGTAATTACGTATGCTTGCAATCAGCAGGATTTCTATTTAATTAATTTAATTCGGCGACAATTTGACTTTTTATTAGAAACTATATTTCGTAGCAGAGCATTCGCTGTAATAACGTAATTACCTAATGAGCAAGTATTTAAAAGCTTAGTAACAATTTATTAATAAACATGAGACATTATGTATCCTCGCAAAACGATGATACGTCAATTCAACAAATTATAATTTTTTTCTCCTTTTATTCAACAACTTATTTGGCTGGTTTAATATCTTTACATTTCTTGTCCACGGTAAGCATTTGCTTTCTCCTTTCATTCTCATTATTCATCATATCCCATTCAAACACACACACAGACACAGACAGACACACGCGCGCATACACAATAAACGAATGCTTGTTTACTAGATAAATGCGAAATGTTAATGTAGAGTGGAAGAGAAAAATGCACTTGAGATATTTATTGTGCGTAAAACTCGAGCAATTATTAATTGGTAATTAGGTGGTTAAGTGGCCAGAATATTAGAATGCAGATTAGCAATTATTTAGTTGCTTATTAATAAGGTAGGCTAAGAGTGTCGTTCATATAGATTATTATATATAGATTATTAATAAGATTGGCGAGAATATGAGAGATTCTGGACTTTTGGCTGTCGCCTAATGAATAGGCAATAAATAAACTTTGCAATTAAAGTAAAAAGGTCAGATGCTAATTAGTTGAAAGTGAGTATTCATTTTTCTGAATTACCAGATGTATGAACATTTTGATGCGAGCTCTGTGCTTTATGTATATTATCGCTGTACCTCGTCACAAAAGGCTCGTGAAATCCACGAGAGCCATCACTTTGATCGCTCATAGTTTTGCGTATTCAGGCCGTTATTAGTTGGGGCTGCTTTCGGGATAATTTATGAACACTATTTTTCTACTACTACGGGCGTACTTTTTTTTTTTTTGCTTTTTAATGCTTTTTATATAAAGTTCCTAATACTGCGAGGGAATCCTAACTGATGCATTATTAAATTATGGTACACCCGTTATAACTTTTTTTAATCGCTCTTTTTATTTTATAACCCGTGCTAACAATCGAAGAATGTAACGCGATTCGTTTGTAATATCGACAGCCTTTTAAATAATTTTAACGTTTATATTCGCGGTGTTAAGATTTTATTTCGGTAACTCATTACTATAAGAAATAAATATTTCAGTAGCTTAGTATTACGCATACTTGCCAATACTAAGTTCATCGGTTTTCGCTTAACATTTAAATATTCCAGTATTGATTTGAATATGATATCAAGAGCAATCGAAGCTTATTCTTCGTTACCATTACTACCACTATTATTATTATTATTGTTATTATAATTAATGGCATTGATATGATTTTCAAGGTGGAATTATTTTTGTTGCGGATTTGAGAAATTAATATTTGTTTATAAAAGCTTATGCCCAAATTAAAAATCCAAGAATAAAGCAATAAAATCAAGTTCATTCTGTCGTGTTTATTTAAAAAAAATTTTTTGTTCATTTTAATTAATGTGTGATGCAAATGTCGCATTAAAATTAATCGATGATTTCATTTATACATTATGTCCGATAAAATGAATTATTTACATAACTCTATTAAACGCTAAAGCAGTTACTTTCGCACTTTAGAATATTCGATTAATTAACGCAAAATAGGTTTACAATATTTTATTGTGCGAATCGCTATATTTATCCTATAAGCGATTTTATAAATCGCTTTATAGTATCGTGTAACAGTGATTTTGCTAAACTCAAAGTTTTAAAAATCATCGCTCAACTTTGGGTACTTTGAAATTTACGCTTTTATTGAAAAGCTGATTACGTTTAACGCTAATTTTACATTCGATAAACACGCCCACGCACACACGAACCACAACAATGGCAATAACAATAATAATGCGAGTTTTGAAAGTATTTATCGAGTAGGTATTATATCGTGGCTTAATTTGCCGCTAATCGACATTTCACTTAATTTCATTATTACCTCATTTTATTATTATTATCGAGGAATCATTGGACACTTTGTTAAATTCGTTAATGTAATGGGCAAATTTATAGGTGAATTAAAATATAATATAATATAATAGTAAACTGTTGGCCTTGTCACGAAGCATTAAGTCTAATGATAAACATACCAGAATTTCAAGTACGCGCCGCAGTCATTTGAATTTGCCTGGATTTATCGCAGCCCAGAAGCTAGGAATAATTATCATTTGTAATTTACTTACTGATTATGTGGTATAACTTCTTCTTGCTGCCTGCTGACGTCGACGTTCAGCAGAACGAGCAACGCGAGCCACATTACAGCCCTCATCTTCTTCTTCTTCTTCTTCTTCGTCGTCGTCGTCGTCGTCGTCGTCCTCGTCTTCGTCCTTCTCCGCCTCCACCACTGCTTTGCAAATGACAAGTCAGATACACTGGAAATATATCACTCTTATAAAAACCAATGAGATTCACACCCCGTGTCTTATGAAAATTCTCCTCCTCGTAACGTTTGCTCTCTCCGCCTCTCTCTCTTACGTCTTGCTTTTATCGATTCATTCGCGAGATAAATGACTCTCTGCCTCTCATTCGATAATTTCCCTCTTCTCAGTCCCTTTGTTGACACTTTTGTTATGGGCTTCTTGTCTTCATATTCTTTTGCCTTGCAAGTTGCGTGCCTTAATGCAGATGCTTAGATCACACAGGTCACTTGAAAGAAAGAAACAAAAAAGGAAACAAAAATAAAACAATGTTATACTCATAGAAGAATGAGAGAGAGAGAGAGAGAGAGAGAGAGAGAGGGGGGGGCTTTTTTCTCATTAATATATAAGAGAGCTTCGTTAGGATGTATGCAGTCATTTATATGCACGTACGCGTTTGTAAGCAAATTCAAGTTAAATATAGAAAGAAATTACGGCTACGTGCATACAAGCAGACGTTCGCGCACGCTCCCCAACACGCACGCACGCATGCACGCACGCACGCACGCACGCACGCCCGCCTACCTATTCGCGTAGCAGCCTCGCGTGTGCACGCACGAGAATATTGGGATGCACGCCCACAGCCGTACACGAGCAGGCAGTGGCGCGCGCGCGCGCGCGCACGCACGAGCGTAAAAAAAGAAAAACGTAATGCTAAGAGTATATACAAGGATCTTATCTCGACGTACTACGAAAGCCGATCGATTCTTAAAAGGAGAAGGATGTGGGGTGGGAGCGAATGTTAGTATGGTGGTATACGGGTCATCTCTCTCTCTCTCTCTCTCTCTCACGGTGACATTTGGGGGCCGGACCGGAGGAGGAAGCGAGCGCGTTGCCCGCAGCACAGATTTATCGGCGAGCAGCAGCAGCAGCCGTTCATCCGATTCGGGCTGCGCTCACTCCCCATCCCACGTAGCCCAGTTACGTTAGCGTTAGAGTAGTCGCGGCCGTACTCCAGCGTACTCGACGCCGAGGACGCCGAGGACGCGCGAGTAGTAGCAGCCGCGTATGGCCCGGCGTATGCACCGGGTGGCGGCGGAGAGGCGGCGGGGGCGGCGGCAGGATTTGACATTGGAGCTCGGGGACCCGCGCGAGTACGCAGCGACGAGCTCCTCCAGGCGACTACTCGTCGCGGTAGGAGTGGGGCGGCGAGGGCGACTATTATCTCACGGCGGCGGTGGCGCTCAATTGGCAGCTCGGCTCGTTAAAATCGACTTATTCCGTCGCAATGGGGCAACCTGACCACCCGGGGCATGTCGCCGCACTACGGGGCTCACTACTGGGACACGCGCGCGAGTGTGTGGGGGCGCGCGCGCCTACCTGTGCGGGAGCGCAGTTTAAGGGTCAATTATGTAATCGGCTACTAGAATGGCCTTCGAGGCGAGTAGAGCCGGGCCGGCGCCTTATTCGCCTCTCGCGCTCACAGTGGCGGTTCCGAAATTGGGGGGAAAGAGGAGGGCCCGGGAGGCTCGAAAAAGGGGGCAAGGAGTACGCGAAGTAAGCAGCTGCCTGCCGCGCAGCACCTCGGCGGGCGTTTTCGTCGGGGTGTACGCTCCGCGCGCACGGGGGCAGGCGCGCGCGTGGAGGTGCGCGCACTCGCGTAATGCACTAGGAGTAAAACCAGGCGTATTCCAGGCTGAGGTTCCGGATCGAGGCTTACAGGGCGCTTCCTCTCGTGTGCGTGTCCGCTGGTCCTTGAAGGGCTTGGGGGTTTCACTCCCTGCTGGTGATGGGCCCGTGGTATGTTTGCCTCGCAGTAATGAGAGAGAGGTCGTTAGGATATATACTGCTGCGAGGGTCGCGATAAGAGGCCGAGGCGGTGGCGATGGCACAAGCACGTATCCTTGGTAGTCTCGCGACGAGGAGGCAGAGCGCGCGCGCGCACATTACTCTTGGTGCGTCTACACTCCGAGGGCGACCGACACGGGCGTTTCGCCCG
>JAPYYT010003310.1:0-13773 GCA_030522565.1 Ceratosolen corneri | reverse complement strand
GTAGTCTACACTATAGTAATATTCAGGCGTAAATTGAATCTTACCAAGCGTAGCCTTGTTGTGACTCTTATATCAACAGCTTTACCTTGCTGTTGTAGTACGAGCTCCCTGGATAATTCCACTCTTGCTTGTTCGCGCCTTTCCTTGGTTATCGCGAATGAGTATTGGCGACCACCTTTGGTCGCACTCGATTTTTAGCACAGTCTAGCGCTCGTTGCTTCCCTCACAGTGCGTCCCTGGAACTTTAGTTGTGTGCACTGATCGCGGATAAGCCCTTCACTTATCACAACCTTATATTGAGAGATCACTAGTCAAAGAATCGATACTTGTATTCTGAAGACCGAGTAGAATGTTTCGCGGTGCTTGAATCCGCGCTAAATGTATAACCGCCTCCTTAGGCGGGAAGGTATCAAAGCGACAGTTGGACGCACGTCTTCGCGCCGGCTTAGCGCCACTTAATGTTTACATAATTCAAAGATATACAATTATATAAATAAATGTTACCCATATTTTTATATTTTATATAAAGACTAAAATATTTATTTATTGATTATTTGTCTAATTTAACAATAACAAAGAAGGAAATAAATTATATCTTATTTACTTATTGATAATACTTTTTTCAATGTTTCCATTAATTTTAATTTTAATATAATTGTATTTATACGTATTAAATTCACTTTATTTTGTATTTTAATTATATTTTTACTTTATGATAAAAAACTTTAAAATTCAGTCATAAAAGTTATATTAATTTTAAATCTAAACATAAATCAATTATATTACCAAGTGAAGCAATTTCTTTAAACGGAGTTGGGGTAACTGGTGATGATAGTGGATGTTGATTATTATGTTGTTCAGAAATTTCCATCCATAGCTCCAATCTTTGTAATAACTTTTCAGAATGTCTATTGAAATGTTCTATAATTATATCTTTAAAAACTGGTGGTGGATATTGTAGCAGTTTTGACTGTGATTGTACAAGTTTTAGTACGACCATTTCATTATACATTCTCGAATTTTCACAGCCTTGTTGGGAACCTTTTTGTTTCTCAAATCCAGCCTCATTAAAATATGGCTCTGCTACGAGAATCAAACCCTAAAGATGAAATTATTTTTTATATTATGTTTATTTAGTATTTACGACAAGAATATGTTATAATAATATAAAGAATTTCTTATAATAGTACAGATATAATATATATGTAATAATAATATCAAATATAGTAAATTTATATTAAAATATATGTATAATTAATTTATTAATCTTATAATAATATTTAAAAATGATCATTCATTTTAGATTGAAACTAAGAAATTAAAATAACATTAAAAGCACATTGAATAAATAAATCAATTTAAATTATAATAAATTTGAGAAATGGATTAAAATTAATTCTTTCTTCTTTTTTTATTATTATACCTGAATAGAAACTATGACTTGAAGTAGTGTGGATGCATTTGTCCATACTTCTGTTCCTCGACCTGCCCATGTTCCTAATAAACTTATACACACCTTGCCATCTTCATAAAGATTCGGATTTAATCTGTCACTACAATATGAAATGTAATGACATAAAGGAGGAGCCACTGGATAATCAGCTGATAACTGAAAATCAAAAAGAAAGAGTCCATCTTCATAAGGTGTTTTTTCAGGACCACGAAGCATCACCGAGTATAAATCCATTCTATCCTCGAAGCCTTTGACCCATATACCAGATGGCAGAGAACTTCTTAGTAATTTTAATTCCTTAGAAACGGTACGAAAAAAATTAACGCGATCAGTTGGTTGAAACATAGTACGTTTGAATTTGTGACTATCTGGTGCCATCTCTTCTATCAAAAAACCTTCACCTTCAGTATATATTGGTGGTGGGACATCTATTAACGGTTCTGACGAATCAGGTAATAGATCAGTCTTTTTATCATTCTCCTTTTTAAGTTTTTTATTAGGAGATGAATTTTTAGATGCATCAGATAAAGACATTTTTGAGAGTCCAAATCTTTTGGATACTTCAGCATGAGCTAATACTGTAATTTTGAAAATAAAAAAATATTAAGTTCTAAATTTAAAAATATTTTATATGTTATTTGGTATTATTAAGTAAAGAAATTAGAAAAAATTGCAATTATTCAGTAGGTTTTAATTTAATTGCTATCTTGTTATAAGAACGTCTTTTTTACAATATATTAAAATATAAAATTCCAAAATATTATTGCTTCAGAATTTTTATATCAATAAATTGAAAATGTATTATTTATTTGATTGAATAAAGTATATAATTGAAAATGTATAATACTAAAAAATGTATTACTTTATATATATATATATATATATATATTGTTAATTATAATATATATATACCAAAGGAAATTATATTCTGATATAGATAATAATTTAATATTAATTTTTAATATTTTTTAATCAGAAATAGGATTTGAAATTTAATCTGCTAAATTTTTAAGTTTAGTTTTTTTTAAATGGCTTACAATTATATACTTTATTACAATTTTATATTTATAAAAGTATAAAAATTGCACAGGTAAAATTTAACTTAATTCTGACAAATGGTTGAAAATTTGCCAAATTAAATGTTCTGAATAAACTATATCTATTATATTTTTAAGGAATGGGTTGTTATTAAAAACTGGTCTTTTATTTATATAATCAGTAAATATGTACAAATTTTTAATTTATTAATATAGCATTATTTGCTTTATAAAATATATTATTTGATTATTATGTCGGTAATATTAAAAAAAACAAATTTTGTTTCGTGAAAGTTACAAGCGCTTAAATCTTTAATGTGCAATGTATAAAATAAAGTATATAAAATAAAAATTTACTATCAATATTTCAAAAAGCATTTTTTCTATATTACCACTATCTGAACAAAAAATTTTTTTTACAATTTTCAAAAACAACAAAAAGAAATTTGGTTTTATTACTTTTTCTGCTAGTTTTTTACCAATGAAAATTAAATTAGAAAATTATGAAATTATATAATATTTATAAATAAATATAAAAAAAAGTATTTATTTCTTTATTACACCAAAAATGTTTCAATGTGTATAAAAAATTTCATATGTAATTTGAAATTGATTTTGGACTTCAGAATTTAATTTTCAATTAAACTTTATATCATTATTAAAAATATATTAGTAAACACATGAAGATTAAAAAACTTTGTTTTATTACCCAATTGTGCTTTGATGAGATTGCAAAGCTTAACGCATACATGTGAAGATCTGACGTGAATGTTATCTATGCTTTCCGGAAAAGATGGAGTTTTTTGAATATCTAGAGCAGAAGATTTTTGAACATTATTTACATCTTCACTTAGAAGAAATTCTCCACTTGATTCGCTCGATCCAGATTCTTTTTTTGGGTATTCAGCAGAGAATGATCTAGAATCTTCAGGATTCAGATTTATGTGGATAAAAAATCGATTTTCTTTATTTTGTTCACTAATTTTTGAATCTTTCTTATTTTCTTCATCATTTAAGACTTCCTCTGTAAATATTAGACTTATTTTTTCAGAAAAAGATTTATCTAAGGAGTTGTTAACGCTATTTATTTGGATATCTTGACTTTTGGCTTCAGTATGTTCTGAAGTTCTTTCCAACTCACTCTCAGTGTGAGTAAAAAGTCTATTTACCTATCAAATAATCATCGATTAACTTCTTACTTATAATTTCAAAAAATAAAATTTTATTTTAGATATTGTAATTCATCAAATGAACTAACAAATTTTATAAACACATTTCATTTTATCAATAAAACAGTAAATTTTATATCTATTAAAAATAGTACAATTACTTTTATATTATATTTCTTAATCTAATTTATATGATTAAAAAATGTAATTAAAATAATACAGATTAATAATTTAATTAATACTCTATAATTCCTTTTTTTAATAATAGATCAGCCAATTATTGAAATGTTTATATATAAGTTAGCGACTTATATTGCACAAAACAAACCTGATCAACCATTCTCTGAGCCACATTAGCCCTTCCTCTTTCTCTAACTCTTTCTAAAAGTCCTTGAAAATGATTTTCGTGAAAAAAGGAAGTACCCATCAGTCTATCCATGTGCCGACAATCTTTATAAACCTCCAGTAGTCTTCTCATAACTTCTGTTGTCTGTAATACTGGATTTTGTGTAAAAATCTCTTCTAACCTTGACATAGCAATTCTTGCTTTTTCAATATGTGCAGCTAGCTTTGGTTTTATACTTTCAGTTTGCTCTGCATTCCCATCGGTATCTGCGATGAAACAATCTTCAAGTTCTGTTTCCCAAGAAGCATCCGAAGAAACATCGTCCCATAATTCACCTTCATCGCTATCATACTCGCCTACTTTGTATAAATCTTGCGGCCAACACATACTCACGTGACCATCGACCCACCAGACCTTAACACGACCCTCCGGATAATTATCGAGAACTTGACCGGCAGTGCATCCTGCATCTTCCCCTTCAAAATTTGCTATACGAATGACTAGAGTACCTGGCCGATACAGAAAGTCTGGATGGTCTTTCAGATCATAAACGCTTACTTCACGCTCTTCTAAAAATATCGGTCTGTAAATATTAAAAACTACAATTAATGCTTTAATCTTTGAATTTAAATGAATAAAAATAACTTTATAAGATTATAAGAATGAAATTATCAAATAATACATTATTTGACTTTGTTATATATTTATACATATTTTATATTTGAGAAGACTAATTTTTAATTATGATTAAGTAAAAAGAAGTTTTATTATTGTGAATATATAAAGAATTATTATATTTTTACAAATAATACAAATTACAGATGCACAAAATAACTTGTTTATTTAATACTTATTTATTAAATGTTATTCATAGATGAAAATTACACTTACTGAGGACTTTGACTAGATGTGTAAGTTTTAAACCATTTTATTGTAGCAGTTCTTCCTTGATGATCAACTCTTTGCACTACTCCATACATTCTTGATTCTTCATTTTGATCAATAACGAAATCACCAGGAAAAAACTCTTTATCATCTAAATGGTGGATTGGATATAACTGAATGGACGGTATGCCTAAAAATAAAATTTTATAAAGTTCATTTAATATAACTTACATAAAGTAAAATGTATATAAAATAAAAATCTAATTTAATAAAAAATAATTTAATGATTTAATAATAAATCAATGATTACGTTTTATTAAATATAAAAATTTATATTTAAATTTAAATATTAATATTATTAATATACCAAATTCCACAGAACCATCTTGCCAAACAACGTTTGCTTTCGTATTTGTAGACAAAGTTTCTACAACAATTTTTGTTCCAGCTACCAATGGAGGAGGAGGAATTCTTTTTCGAGCTTTACACAGTTTGCGTTTTTTAAGGACTTTTGTCATGAGTGCTGGACATTTCTTCTTCTTCCCCATTGATGATAAACTAGAACAACCACTTGATACCTATACAATATAAGATTTAATTTAATAATCAAATTCGAAATAAAAACGTATTTATTTACAATATATCTTATTTTACCGATGCGGAATCACTTTGGGAATCAGTATTTTCAGTATCCCAATCATCTGAACTTTCAATATTTTGATTTTGAATAGAAAGTAACAGTAAATTGTTGCTTATTACATCTTTTTCATAAGTTTCATTTTCAATTCTACTCTTACGTTCTTTCAAATTGTCTCGCAATTTATCAATCCCCCTATCTTTCTTTATTTTTTCTTCAACTGCTATTTTTGACACATTAATGTTACGTGTTTTTTTCGGACTATGTTTAGGAACTTGAAAATTTTCTCTTTGTTGTTTTCGCCATTGTTCACGTGTTATTACATTCTCATCACCTTTGATTATATAAAAATTTCTATCACCTACTTGTAGTGTTGATGGCTCAAAAATATTAAGCAATTTCAATTTTTTTAAATCTTCACCCTCTACAACAAATTTAGGGTGTACTTGATCTGCCCAAGCTCCATCTCTAGAATAAGTTTTACATTGCCAATGTACACCTACCCAATCAGTTTCTACTTTTTCAACAATCACTTTTGTTATTCGCTGAGGTTTCGATTTTCGTTTAGCTTTCATCTCTTTTGTACACTGTATCCACTGTGCTTCTTCAAGACAATGTACAGGACCCCATAAACTTTGACCTGGATAGAATTCAGATGAGTGAGGAAAATCATTATCCTGTAAGATATATAAAATTAATATTTGATTTTATATACAATAATATATATATATATATATAATCACTACATTTTAACAAATTTGTTGTGTTCTTACTGTTTCTCGTTTTTCTTCAAAGTGCTCTAAACCTCTAGCATCTATTTCATTAATAACACATTTTGAACCATCAGGAGTGGTTAGCCACAATTTGAAATGAACCATTCTGATTCCACCTACCCAAGAATCCATACATACTGCTATTTCGGAAGCAAATTCCTATAAAAAATTATTCTTATCATTCTAATATAAATAATTGCATATATTAACTATTCATTTTATAAATATCTGAATTTACCTCAAGTGGTACTAGATTTTCACTTTTAACATTCATCAATACTTGTTTAGTACCAATAACTTGAACACAAGCAGTTAACTCAATATCTCGACAATAACCTCTTTGTGTATCTTTACCTTTGATCATACGTCTAACAACATCACCAGGCATCAAAGTTCTATCAGCTAGATGAACCTATAATAATACATATATTCTTATAATTTCTTCAATTACTCCATGAAGAATTACTCTATTAAAATTAAGAAATTTATTCGAATATTATATTTAAATATATTTATAAATTAAAAATTATATGTTAATAAATATGTATATTTAATAGATCAAATAAAATTATTAAAAATAAATTAATAAAACAAATATAGTTAAAAAAAACAAATCAGTATATAAAACTATGTTAATTATATAGAATATAAAAAGAAAAATACATATATAAAAATATTCTTATATTTCTTCAAGTTTAAAATACTTCAAAATATTTTATATAATTAGAAATAAAATGAATTATCAACAAAATTTCAAAAAAAATCAAAAAAATTTCAAAACAAACCAACCGACCTTTCAATAATATTAAATAATGATTATCTATATACTGTATATGTTAGGTCATAAAGTTTTTAAAGCTTAGATAACTTGTTTGTCTACTCATTCTAATAAATATTATATCAAAAGTATATTATAATAAAAATGTAAAAATTAATTTAAATAAAGTTAGAAAAATGATAGAAAAGAAAATAAGTACATAGGTATATGAAAAAATAACCTTTTTTGAACTAACAAGCTCCTCGACTCCTGATGGATGCCACACGACACGGATTTCACCCTTCTTTCTCTTAGGGCTGTCTTCATTACTGCTACTTTCATCAGATAACTCTTGATCGTCGTTTTCCATTACGATACCGAATTCCACATTACCACGCTTGTCCACTCGGTAAACAACATCCTCATAAAAGTACTGGCTCTCTGAGCTTGTGCCTGAATTATTAATAGTTGTCATCGGCATAAACATTGATGTTGCCGTGGTATTCGTAGTCTTAATTGTATTTATGATCGTTGTTCCGTTAGCAGCCATAACAATACTAATAATAATTATTATTATTTATTAGTAACATAACTTAATTCCGGATAGTATTACTCTAGTTATTAGTTACTACTCTACATTTTCTTTCTGATAAAAATATTTCGCCGGCCCTTATCTACGAATCTAGAGCTCGTTTTCAATTTTGCTTACCCTCTTTTTCTAGTTCTATTTTCACGATATTATTGTTTTACAAATGTACATATACACGCTGCTCTCACCTTGTCTGTTCACCCTTTTCTCCGTCAACCCCGTCCTCGACGTCGTCGTCGAAGAGGTCTGCGGAATTCCGCCAGCGACCAGAGTGATACAGCCAAACTCTTTCTATCTTTTTCTTGCCGCGATGAAGGCCAGTGGCGACACTTACTCCTCAATTTGCGTGATGATTTTATTTTGTAAAAGATAAAAAAGAAGATAAAAAATTATGAAAAATATCTAGCGCATATTAAGAAAAATATTACGATAACAAATTTATGGAGATAATTAGAAGTTAGTATGAAGATGAAATTATATCAAATAATTTGAGGATAAAAATAATAATAAAGGAGATAATGAAAATTAAGTAAAATGTAAGCCATATTCTATTTATGTATGCAAATTAATAAATATTAGAGGCACGGAATATAAAAAATAAAGAGAGCAAATACGAATAGAAGGAAAGAGAAAGCAATCATAATTAAATTGATTGAGTTAATCTATTTAATGATTGATAAGGAGATTATGACAGACGAGAAGAGAAGATCGGATACGTTGTAAAGTGTAATCGGCACACAGTTTATAAAATGTAAGTTTTAACGAGAATAAAAAGTAGAATAGTTAATGTGTTATATTGACCTGGGCCAACATAAATATTATTTACTATTATATTAATAAATAAAAAAAATGTGAAGACTAAGTTCCCTAAAATTTTTGTTGAAATATATTAGTATATACATAATATAATATATATTTTTAATATTCATCAAAATTATTAACTTTAAAAGTATGATCTTGCGTTTATAATTATTATTTATTTTATATGATTGCTGGAATATTACAGTAAAATTTGTAATGAATCGAATACACCTGCTAAATAACATTGGATCATTAATTTATTTCTTTATTATTTTATTCATTTATTTATTAAAAAATAATTTAAATAATGTATTAATTACAAATTAAATTTTGTTAAACTTATAACAATCGTTATATCTTATTACCAACATATAGATTGTTAGATACTACAAAAATGATCAAAACAAAAAAATTAATCAATCGTGAAAGAGTATAAATAATCAAAATATAATAAGGTTAGCATAAGCACCTCTAACTTTTTAAATTTAAAGAGAATATCGAATATTATGTACTCACCTGTATACCATTTTATAATTTTTTCATTACTTGCAGAAACAATATATGGCAAACAGATGTAACCATCTAGTGGTTATTCCTGCACTATTTTACTTTTATAATGTATCCCTGATTTTTGTTTATAAACTTGTTTTTATAATTATAGCACAAATAAAGGATATATAATCATTTATATAAATTTCTGTTTTTGAATTATTGTACACCATGTATAATATAATTATCGTAATATACATTTGCATCATGTAAACAAATAACAATTCATTATGATAAATTTATTATATAATTTGAATATATTTGATTTCTAATAAAAAATATTACATTAAAAATTCTAAATTGTATTTTATTTGTAATTATAAATAAAATTGTATAACAAAATTTGATTAAATAATTTAAATTGATATCTTAAAACAGTTTTGATTAAATATTTACAACTAAAAAATTAACAATGTATTAAAATAATTAATAAAAGATTACAGATACATTTTATAAATAAAATAATTAAAAGTAATTTGTCTACACTAAATAGTAATTAGTACATTTTTGATAAAAAATTTTAAGGTGTACTTTCACAAAATTATTTATCATAAAGCATAATGTAATGCAATATGTAAATCACTTTAGTTTGGAAAGTGATCTAATAGGTTTACTAATTATATATATGCTTTTAAAATATAAGATAAATATGTGTTATAAATTCAACTCTTTATTTGATTGTATGCTATTGATTAGACATATTCATAGTATGTAATGCTTTAATAAATAGATTATAAATTTTTATAACTATCATAATTATATTAATTACATAAAATTGCTTCTTTTACTTAATTTAAATACAGAATATTTCTAAAATGAATAATCAATTGCAGATATGTACTTTTTTCTATTACTTTTTTTCAGCCTTGATATCAATTGTTTTTAATAACAAAAGAAAATATAATTTATATTTTATATCTTAAATTATATCATAAAAAGCAAAATAATATATAATTTCATTAATACTATACAAAATAAATTCATGGTGCAATATTATTAAACAATTATATTTAAATAATAAGATTCAATATATAAAATAATAAGGGTTTAATAATAAAATGAAGATATAAAAAATATAAAAATGAAGTATATATAAATATTAATTTAAACAAAGACTGATCAATAATGACTATGGAAATAACGTTACAGGTGTATTGGAAATATTATATTACATTTTTAAAAATATTTTACTTAAAAAGATTTCAATTAAAAAAATATCACTTAGCTTTTATTTTAAATGTATTTTTATACCCAAAATATGTATATAAATATTTATATTTTTCTTATTTATTTTGTAAGTAAATTACTAACTCATTAAGATTCTTTATGTGTATTAAATTAAATTTGAATTAATAAATATATGACTTCTTTTTAATTAAAATAATACCAATATTTTTGATAAATGATTTAAAAATTATAATTTAAAAATAAATATAGAAGTACTTAATGTATCTTAATTCTTTTTAATGGTCTATATAAAAATAATGTTAATGAATTTTTACTTAGTAATTTCAAAAACAATACTCAAAAAGATGTCAAAAAAACCATTATTAACTATTTAAAGATGGTAATTTACAATGAGATAAAATTCTAAACTGCAAATTGAATGGAATAAAAATCTTGATTAAGGCTTTGTAGAATAGTCATCATTTTTATGATGAAATATGTATACTTCAAAATTTGTGATTACATTACACTTTATATTTCTGTAATTATAGGAAATTAAAATATCTAGGATATTTCAGTAAATTTTTCATGTTATAAACAGCTAAACTCTTGTAACTTTGCAAGTAGAAACAAAATTTCATTAATTTTTTTATGTAATATTAAAGACACAAATGAAATAAAATTTTATTTTATTTAACAGTAAATTATCTATTACTTGGACAGTATTAACAAATATAGACTTATAGGCAGTTTTCTTTATTATATAATGAAGATTTCCGATAAATTATGTTGATATAATACCATCAATCTCATCTAAAATAGCACCAACTTCTGTTCGTTCCTATTAAAATATATTAAATAAAATTCCTAATTAAAAATATTAAAATTAATTATAATAAAACCATTCAAATATATTGATGTTTCTAATTGTATTATGTACATACATTTTTTACAGCTATAGAATTCTTTTTATTTATATAATTATCTTGTAAAGCTGTACAATACTGTAATTATTTCATGCACAAAGCTAGTCATTTTATTCAACAGGAAATAATTACAAATTATTAAAGATTAAATTCTTATTGTTAGATATTCCAAGTAATTTACAAGATACAAGAAACAAGTAATTTACAATTCATACTCAATCTTTCTGGTAAATTCTAAATATTGTTCAAAAAATTAACATTTCTTAAATTTAATTTAAAATTAAATATACTAATTTCTAATAAAACAGTATACACTAACTCATGAATTTCTTCGCTAAGGATAATTTCTATTCTGTAAATAATTAAATTCTAATAATGATGTTCTTTATTATAACCAATTATTATAAATTATAAAATAAACACATTAAGTTTATAATTATAATTTTAAGGGAATTGCTTTTAACCAAAAATATGTTATATAATATAAATTTTATTAAATAAAAAAGAATTTTTAAGATTACAATATATTAAAATTGTTTTGTTTATTATAAATACTTTAAATTATGTGATTAAAGTCAATCATTATATAATAAATTTTATTATGGTAGTTAAAGATATTTAGTTAAAATTTAATGAAAATTAGAATATTTAAAGTATATATTTTTATACTCTTATTCTTTAAAAAATTCTTTAGAATTTCTTGTATGTTTATGATTGCCAGATGTGCTCCAAGAGCCTACTAGAAAATTCATCCAGTACACTTTTCTGGCTAATAACTTTTTAACATCCCTCTTTACTCTGACTGCATCTCAAAAGTTCCATGATGGTCAATGAGACCATCACATGTCTTGAAGTTCCACGATGGTCAATGAGAATATCACATGTCCTGCAATAGAAATCTAGTAAATTCAACGTAGTAAAGCTTCCAGGAATCCTAGCGTAGTTACCAGACCTCGTGCTATTTTTATAATATACTGATACAAATTTGATAACAGTAAACTACAATCCACGCTTCATTGTCGTGCAATAACGAAGTCACGCCACCACGCTTGGAAGCATACTCATCACTTCGTCACCACCATTCCCTCAAAGGGTGTTGACTTGTCAAGGTCGTCAATGACAGCTTGATAATTGCCTGTCATACAAACGCCAAAAATTTCCAGTCTCATGGAAGTCTAAGATGACTATCCTATCCAAAGGAGCGAGCGAAGTTATTGAATTAATCTGCACTTGCACTGCGGATCAGACACCTCAAAAAATCTCACAGAAATAAAAGTATCCAGATCAAGTAATACAAAGCATTGATCAAAAGAGATTCTCAAGCATCAGTTATAGAATAATTCTAAGCTCCGCGATATTTAATTTACGCTTGAGTTTTGCGGTTGCGCGGAAGCACATCAATATAGACATTATTATATTGTTATTATCAATATAGATAGTTTTACATTGGTAGATACAACTTCAGTATCTTCAACTATTTCCACTTTGCTATTTCGCCTCTTCCACTATTTTTCTCCCTCTCATAACATCTTGGGGAGAGTTCACACTCGGATTAATTTTTGAACAATCATTTATAGTTAAAAATATAAGTGATACGAAAACAAAATTTATAAAATTTCTAGCATGTGTAGAATAAATGATAATTTATAATAAATTTATAATTGTTCGGGATTCCGACAGATTCCTGAGTCGTCACTATGTAATACCATTTTTTCTTTTGTATGTTATTTCTGCTACAATATCCGTTTATTATATTATGTATATTATTTGTGCTTATTATGTTTGATTATGATCTCATATTTCATGATTGCCATGTTTTCACGCCAGTGTAACTCCTGCAATGTTCATTTATTGTTTGCGTCTGAATTTATAACGATATGATCTCCCCCTTTAGTACCTCCCCGGTGCCATCATGTGTCTTTAGTGTGCGCCACATATATTTTGCGATCACAGCTTCACTAGCCAAGCGCAGCAAGCAAATGAGCTGCAGCGCGTCACGTCTTGGTGCAGGGCTCATACATATTCGCAGTGCAGCCCCCTCTCCGCCGTCATGGCCTTGCCCCTCCTGCCTTCTCAAGAAAGTAAAATTCTATGCTCATCAATTTCACTAGAGTAGGAAAATGAGTTGACCCCCTACCACCCAATAATTTGGACACCCTCGGCGGCCTAGCTTGCCCTGCGAATTCTCTCAAGGTCTCCAGTGCAGTGCCGTGGTCTAACATCAAGAGTCTTGTCCAGCCCATCAGTCGGCCTCTGTACACAAGAAGCTGCTCCCCGACGCTATGCTCGCTACGCTAAGAAGCCCGCGACTGAACCATTCCCATCCTGGACGGAGCTCCCAGGAAGGAACGCAGCTGGAATAACATATCAAGAGGCAAGTAGCAACCGTTACATCTCCCCTCATCTTGCTCAATGCAGAAGGTTTACCTGTACGAGTACCGAAGATACGTAACGTCCTTAGGCAACTTGTTGCCGATCGAGACCCCTCGGCCAGTAAAGCCGCCCAACCTGTAAAACCACGCCACGATTCGTCTAACGTAATTCAAAAGTACGACGGGACACGCCGTCGTCATTTTCGGACTTCCATTATCTTGTTAAATTGTACGCCAATTCCGCGGCAATAAATTCACGCGTGACCAGTGCGGCAGTGCGGGAAATCGATCGCATAAAAGCTTAAAGAAAGA
>JAPYYT010003309.1:0-13398 GCA_030522565.1 Ceratosolen corneri | reverse complement strand
GGGGGGCAGCCGACCGCCGGTTTAGAATGTTATCCAACTGGGCTGGGGCCGCCGCCATTGAGGCCCTCTCGCAGCTCCCGGGCCCGCTCGCCCATCTATCGGGCCATTTTCGCCACGGCCTTATCGTCGGGGGCCCGCTTGCGTGGGCCATCTGTTGTCGAGATCACTGGCGGTGGCGGCTTGCGAGACAAAACAAACAGCTCTCGCTTGTGCTCACGCGCCAATTATCGGACGGGGGTCATTGCCGAGGTCCGCTCGCAATAATTTGAAGCGGCGCGCGGACAAAGGCTCGACCCCACCGCCTACGATCGTTAGACTTCCTTCCTTTCTCTCTCCCACTCGGTCTACCTCTCGGCCGATACCTCGACCGCTCGACTCCCAACCTCGGATCGGTCCTTTAAAGAGGACCGGCCTCTCCTTTATGTAAGGAGGTTCCGTTGCCAGGGGAGAAAGACGAGCGAGGCTCGAGATTTAACCAGGAAGTCTCGAGGAAATCTGCTGTACTTGCGAGGGAGCCTCAAGTGAATCGGATTTTTTGGGCTTCTAATGTGCGTGTGTGTGTGTGTGTGAGGCCGAGGGCAGCTGAAAAGCTTGGATTTTCGGGAAAGCTTTGGGGCTGAGGGCGGCGCTTCTTTACGAGCGATTAAATTTTGCTTTCACGAGTAATTAAAATTTTTAATAACGACTTGAATCGAAGTGGGCGGGCTAAAAATTTACTCGACTCTCGACTTATCGGCTAAATCTTTAACAGTTGCGATCTATCATAATTTAGTGCCAATTGCTCGTAAATTAGGAATGATTGCATTTTCCTCGCTTAGATCAACGTTAAAAACACGAACTTTACATGAAAAACGTTAACTTTACATAATTAATGAAATAAAACTGTTTCACCCACGATTCATATTTGCTTCCCATTTTCAACCGAATAATTGCTATATATATATATATATATATATATATATATATATATTTATGTGCAATTCATAAACATTTAAATTTGGGAAAATTAATCCTCGAGCAGATATATTTTAAGCATTCATTTTTATTCAGATGGCACGGTCAATTTCCTTCCTACTATATAATATGACAAAAATACAGAAAAAATGAAATATTTTATTATTATCCGATAAGAGATCGATATTTATCATATTTATCAGCAAAGCCATTTGAATATAAAATGCAGGCTCAATTTTCGTTATCTCGATGCTACACCCTATTGTCTAAATTACGTTAAATCTATTTTATTATCAAATATTATCATCCACAGATCTTACCGAATGCTGGCCTATCCATAATAATTCGCGAAGAAAGAGAAAAAACTTAATTGCGGCTCAATAATACGCCACCGAAACATGTTAAAAGTATATATTTTTACCGAAATCAACTATTTCATTAGCTTACCTTCAACATTTTGTTCACTGTCCCAACAAACTACTCTGTCCGTCGCCTCTGCAGCTACATTACGTGAGGTTGTTTCTCTGTCTGTTACATTTGCTAGATTTGTATATGAAGAAATTCTGAATTGGATTGTGTGTATGTGGGGTGGCGAGAAAAAAATCGTGACATCGTGCTTTTTCCAGGATATTACAAAGACCGCACCATCAAAAAAACATGCCTTGCTCTTTTCATCAAGCGACTCGATTTCCTGGTGGAAAACACAACAACAGACAACTATTGGCGCGATAAAATCCTTATTGCTGTCAATCGTTGTCGTTATTGCTGTTATTACATTTAATTATAAGTTTTCTTATTTATCGTGTTACTGTTGCTATTGATTAGGTGAATAATGACGGTGTTATTGCTATTATTCAGATCTCTAAAGATAAATAAACTTGATAATCTTATAGATATTGTATTTTAATGATTTACCCGACTTTCGTTATTAATCCAAATTATATTATCAATACACTTTATCGTGTCTCACTTGAGAAAACGTTGCTTATTTCTGAATTTACGCAAGAAATATTTATTATTTTAATTTTATTTTTTTTTATCTTCGTTATTTCAAAATTTAATTTTCCCTATAATTCTAAACGAACAATCGACTTCTTTCCTTACATTATTATTACATTATTTTTTCTCCGTGGCCCCTTATGTTTTAAGTCTTGTTTAAACTTAATTATTAATGTTCTTTTTATATATATATATTTCACACGTGCATACATATCATACAAATTATATAATAATCTCGGAATTTTAGTTTGGCATTTGGTAACTGGAATAATCCCATGCTATATTCTCTGAATGTAATAATTTCTTTTATCAATTCATTTCCTAAGGCGTGCAGATTTGCATACCTTTACATCACATTAATAAAAAGCTTTGATCAACATTTTCAAAATCTAATCCATCCTTGTCATATAGAAGAATTTTTAGTATCACCGCAACGATCTTTGCTTGCCACTTTGACTTTAATAATGTTCTTTTGTTTCGATGCTTTATTATAAACTACCATCAGGCATTATTAAAACCATTATAATTTATGTATAGTGCCGTATCAGTTTATGACTGCCTTCTCTTACTTTTCTCCTCCTATCCGACAACATGATTTTATAATTGCATTCATCTTAAGACGCTTCATCGTAAAATTTCATCAACTATTCTTTAGAAAACACGGAATAACGAGGGGATCGTTTGTTATTCATTATTGTTTGTTCCTCGGGTATGACTAATTGATAAATCTTTAATCACGGAGTACACGCAATCCTTAGAGTACTAAAAGGGACGTAGGCCGGCAATCGACACCAGTGCTAAACAGTTAAATTTGACATCGCCACGTCAATGCTCGGCCACCTTATCAATGATTTATAAGTTGATTCGAGGTGCCTCCAATAATTCTATTGTTCTCGAATGCCTACACTCCATCGTGAAGATATTCTAATTTCAACGCACACGAGCGAGCGTCGCGCGGCACTTGGCCCACGTACACAAGTATCGTTGGAAAATACTCGATTGATTTATGTCGGATAAAGTGCGGTGGCGCTTCGCTTTTGCCAACATTAGATCCTCAGGCCGCGAGAGCGAGTAAGACAAAGTATGCGACAGCAGATAGATTGAAGAACGGCTCTCCACGTGTACTGACTCTATAGAGCGTCGTTGATGTCGGATATTTTTGCCAATGATTACGCTCTCGGACGATTACTCGGCATAACGATCGCCAGGCCAAATGAGAGGGAAAGAACCGAAAATTACCACTTCGACGTTCGCCCGATGCCAATTTGTTGATTTTCGGGCTACCGCTCGCTCGTAATGAGATTCGAGTCTTGGCTTATTCTGCCGCCCCCCCCTACCTTACCACCCTCTCCCCCCTCCCTTCCCACCCGGCCGCAGATGGAACTAATTTGAATCGAGCGGCCGCCACCGCCAAAACAATCTAATTCCTCGCAGCACACGTACACAAAGGAGTCCTTAATTTTTCCGCCCATCGCTTTGAATAAACGCGGACATGCACGCGCTCTGTGTTGCTCTTTCTACCTTGCGAGCGCTCGCCGATTTTCCCGACTCACGCTTGGATTTCCGTTCACGTACGTATCTCTCCTTCCTCCCCCCCTCCCCCCTCCCAACCTCCTCCCTCGCCAACCTCCGGCCCTCTCGCGGCGTTATTTTCGCGGCGCCGACGTCTCTTCCTCGACGACGTCTCTTGCTCGCGCAATGCATTCTCCCATCGCTCTCGTAACTCCATTTCCCGTATGCGTTTGTTTTCCCGGGGCAGACTGTCGTCGGGAGCCTTTACGAGCCGAAAACGTGCACTTGCGTCTCTACGGGGCTCGCGTCTTATCGCTGCTCTCTCTCCCACCCTCCTCCATCCTCCTCTGCCTCCGCCATTCGCCTCCGCCTCCGCCTCCGCCTCCGCCTCCGCCAGCGCCTTCGCCCCGAGTCGCGCACGCACACACGCGCGCACACTCTCTCTCCGCCTATTCGGAGCGTCTTGGTGTTGGCGGTCGCTTGTCGACTTTTGTCACGGGGACGTCTCCCGCTACGGGGTGCAACATAACGTAGGAAGTCCCGCCCGCCGTGCCCCGATCGACAATGAGTAAATATTCCCATCTGGTCGAGGCGGTTTATGCTCCATTGTTTGTATACACGAGAGTCCATTGTATTTTATTGTCTTGCCTGACGTGTCCGAAATTTTGCAGGTACCGAGCGCAGCCACGTCGAGTCATTTTATTTAACTGGCTTTTAAACTTTTTTCTTTCTCTTTCCCTCGGTATATATATATATATATATACTAAGCCATAATCAGCGGAGGGAGCCAAAGTAATTTTTCCATTTAATGTAAGGAAGAAAACTGGGTGGATAAGAGGTGAGAGAGATATCGGCTCATTGGGATGAAATTGAGCCGCTCTCGTTGGAGAATAAATAATTATAAATTATGCTTTTCCCCTCGCCTGTAATCTCTCTATAATTATGTTAAATTAGTTTTAATCTTTTCTTAAGAATCAAATTATGCCAAA
The DNA here is from genome assembly GCA_030522565.1 of Ceratosolen corneri. NCBI lineage: Eukaryota > Metazoa > Arthropoda > Insecta > Hymenoptera > Agaonidae > Ceratosolen > Ceratosolen corneri. The sequence goes on along the minus strand of JAPYYT010003309.1, from coordinate 8,944 downwards.
TTAACGTAAATTACAAAAAATTAAGCCGAGCCTTGGTCTCTTATTCGCCCCAAAAATTCTTATAAATCACAGCCAAAGAATAATACGCTTTAAAAGACACAAATACAATTTTTAATTGATTTATGGCGTGTATTTGAATTAATTGCCACAATTATTGTTATTGCGATTAATGCCCGTGTGTGTATTAGGCATCGCGAATAGGCTTACAAATTTAGCTCCTCGCGAGGCTTTCATAATAATTTATGAAAGTGCAATTTGTCGAGCGCCGAGTTATTTAAGATTCTCTCGTTACGTTCGTTAAAAAGCATCCGGATGAATTGTTACATTTTACCAAGAGGATTATAAACATATTAACGGATGAAATATGTTCACGTATTATTCAATTCGTGCAGAGCATACACGCTCAAATCACTTTGTGCAATTGATCTGCAATTGTTAAGGTACGAATTTGCGAAGTGAGAGGCGAAGAGGCGTTGAGGAGATAAATAAAACTTGTTGTACAAGAGCGTGTAAACTTTTTTTTCCCTCGAGTTAAATAAGTCGTTGGGTTTAAATATGCCATTCTTCGGCCGTTAAGTATCGCTAGTATTATACATTATTCTTATCAAAAATCTTGCGAGCAAAGTCGGAGACGTTTGAAATTGAACTGACGGATAATCGTATCTTATCATTGTTTACGAACAAACAGCGTCTAGAATTCTCTTGAGCACGGAACAAAGTATATCGGTGTTAAACATAGTTACCGAAAGCAGGTGAAGAACTATTAGTCATTCCTTCGCGTTTTCAAGTGTCGGGAATTTATATTTGCGCGTGACCTTACGTCTCTCGTTTTACGTATTATATCGCCGCACCTCTTGAAAATATCTTTCCAATATTATTCATCGGGTGTCCATATTATTTGTTAACATTATGTCTCCTCTATCGCTCATCGACACCTCTATATCGCCACTTTTAAGGCCGGCATATCGCCTGCGAATAATATGGAAGAGAGAATACGGAAGAGGGAGGGCGAGGCGAGGGATTGCAAATTTCTTGGAACGACTCGAGTGCGGCCGACTAATTTTTATCGTTTCCGTTGCATCCATAGCGTTTGCTGTATCATCGAATATTCGTGACAAAATAGGAGGGCGCCTCGATGAAAATCGGCGAAACTTATTCGAGAACACGAGCTGCTTATTTTGGGCTTCTGCTACGTGTCGCAGCCACCTTGACTGCCGCCCACGACCCTCAATTCCCCGGCGGTTCACGCCGAATTTCCCTAAATTTATGTTTTTAATAGAGGTCCGGAAAAGTGCGAGCTGTAAAAGCGCCAAGGTCGTTTCATTCCCCTCTGTGCACCTGATGTGACGATGATGCGCCTCCGCTCCTTCGATTCGTGAGAATATTGGCCTTTGGAAAGGAGCGGCGACCGAAGGAAGAAACGCGCGTCCGTGCCGTGGAAGCGATGTCGAAGGATTACGCGAATGGCTCTTGTTGGCTTTATGTTTCATTCCCTTTTTCCTCCTTTTCCTTGCTCCCTCCCACGCTCTCCCCCCCTCTCTCTCCCTCTCTCTCTCTCTCTCTCTCTCTGTCCGACTGACTGACTATGCGACTCCGTCTCCGGGCATGTATCTCTTTCTTCCTCACTTTCACTGGCTGGCTTATTCGTCATGCCTTTGGGATAATATATATGAGCACGCTTTGTTACTATGCTGTGCTATTCGCTTGAAGTTCGTCATCCACTGGACGGACAAAGCGGGGCTTCACCTGTTAATGGACTTGCAAAGTAACTAGTTGCTGATGCACAAGACCAGCCACACAAATAAAATAACTGATAATGTTTCCAATCGCTTCGATAAATGCTTGTCATGCTTATGTTTGGCCTCTCAGTAAGAATTATTAGAGTTAGCCGTGACATTTGGCCACGTCATATTTGCCAAATGGAGTTGAAAAAACGTATTAAAGACATTGTCAATTAGTCGTATAATGTAATGCACAGTTACCGGCTGTATTATGTTAGTTATCGAGACGCATTAAATGGGTCGCGAATGTTTGACGTGGCTTTATTAATTCTGAACGATTCTTCGCGCAAGTGGATGGAGCTCCTATTACGTCGAAACATTTGCAGATTTGGCTGAATGGTGTGGGTGACGCCACTGTTATAATCTCCTCGGGGAATTGCAAATAATAATGCAGCGAATGATCCTGCAGCGCTCTCGAAATTTGTTAAAATTTGAAAGATGAGGTGCGCCGAGTATAACTCGCATGGGAGAAGATTTTCTAGTCGAGATTGAACGCGATTCCCAAGACTGTAAGTTGACGGTATGCGTATCGACCTCGTCATTCGGCTCGATCAATTGGCACATTGAACAATTGGCAGTCACTCAGTTCTAATCAATAATACCATTAAAGTGTATGATTATCCGCTAACTGCAACGAGCTCGCAACTTATCATTCCTTATCCTTATTTACATTACAATTTACTTTGGGAATTGAAATTCCATGAAGTGCGTAATTACAGGAGCTTACAGTGCGATAGAAGCATTAGAGAAATTGTAGAGGCTTGTTTCATTTTTATCGGCCACGCGTTTAACGTTAAGCATCCTCGGGCAGTGAAACGGAATGATAATTAGAGGAAAGTTTTGAATAAGTAACGTCATTGCCCTTTCGTACTACGGCTTATTTTGAATTCCCAGCTTAATGCCACTCAATTACACTGCAATTCTTTTACAATTGACATATATATATATATATATATATATATATATTATGCCATTGATTACAATTAGTTTAAAATAAAATGCACAGTTGAAATTCTGTAGTTCTTCTCAGCGGAGGAATAATAAATATAAAAGTTTCCCTCCTTACATAATTTATCCGAATGAAACTCTGGGCTCCCTTTGGTTATTAAATGAAAGACGCGAGATTTTACAATTCAAAAGCCTAATATCAAACGAATTATAAACAACAATATTTACAACGCGTATAAGCGCGCACGATAACGTTAATAAATTTAGCCTAAGAACAATAAATTTTATGAAATTTGAGCACTATCTGATCGAAATTGCTTTGTGCACATACAAAGTTAAAATGCGATATATCAAAGGAAACGTGATTAAAATTTTAGTTACGTATTTGTGGATAAGAGTAATGGTTGGAGTAGCCCGAGTCCCTTAAAAATTCAACTCTCATGGATCGCGCCTCATCTACGGCTTTCTAAACTAAATTAAGTGCAGATGAGCACCTGCCCAACGAAAAGGGCACTTCTTTATTCATGCGGAAGGACACGCGGGACTTGAATATTGGGTGTGTTTAAAGAGCCGGCGTCGGCACTTTTTTACGGTAGCGTACGCATCCCTCCGAGTGCGAGGAGCGCTGCGCTTCAGCTGTCACTGCCGCCTCGAGAGGATTTTTTTCCCTCCCGCGCGGCACTGGCAGCCCCCTCCGCTCGCCTAAACTCCAGCAGCTTTGCACCGCAGGCTTTGACCGCCTCCTCTTTATCTCTCTCTCGTCTTGTCGCGACTTTTTTTTCCCCTCTTTTGCTGCCGTTAGCCACCACCACCACCACCCCCTTGCACACTCTCTTTCTTTCACCTTAGATCGGCACTTTCCACCCCGTGGCTAATTCGCGCATTGAGTTTCAACGAGGGGCCTCGCACTCCTCTCGGTCCCTTTTCCAAAGTGCATAATTTTTATGCTCCGGGCGAATATGGACTTGAAGCGGGTGCTCGCCGCAAAGAAGATGTCACGCTTTACGAGCACTTAAATCCAAGAGAAAACAAATTAATTCAGAGTCTATGAAATTCTTTTACGAGCAATTAAAATATTCGAATACAAGACCATATAAATTAATGAGAGAGAAGATTTTATTTCAGCTGAAAATGTTCTTTCGCAATCCCTACCCTCATAATATAGATTTCCAATCTTACTGTATAAACTATGCAAATTTATATGCACGTCGTTGGTGAGAGCAATAAAGACTTTTTCAATAAATAAATTATCAAGAAATAATAATCAAGCTCTGTTAACTCAATTGATTATGACGATGTAATGATATTGCGCTCGTTTTTTTTTTATTTTGGGTTTTTTTAATAATGGCTTTCTTATTAAGTGAAAATAACGATAGGCCAATGAAAGCATATTCTTCTGTTCTTCCGTATATTTGACACGATGGCCACGATATTAATCAAATCGATATCGAAATTAATCTCCAGATATTATTTTACGTGCATAATTAATGCTCCATTGAAAGCTCCGATGTATTTCCGGGACGTATAAATTGCCCCGCCAATTCATCTATTCCCAATGATTGTCAATTATCGATACGAATCCCCGCCGAAGAGTTAAAATGCCGAAGCAAAGGAGGCTAAAGTGTGCGAAATTTTAATATCAATATTTTAACATTTTAATGTCCCGTTGGAAAAAATCAATTGCTTTCACGTAGCTGGCGTGGAGCAATTTTCCAATAAAATCATTCACCCAGCATAAGCTGATTTATTGAATTTCAATTATGTTCCTTTGCAATTGAATGCAGTTTGCAGTGTTTTTTTTTTTTTTTTTGTCTCTTCGAACGACGGACAATCGTTGAATTGTCTGCACCGCAATAATTACGGAATAAGCACGAAGCGATTATTAATGCTTGCCGAACCTTCTCTTAATATTGTTTTGTAATTTACGCTCAAATCTCATTGTTGCGCCCTTTTTCTCCGTGTCTATTAATCCTGTCGATGCCAGCCCCTACACCACTCGGCCCCATTATTTTATTTATTCCGCCATTCGTTAGCCCATTCATTTATCTGTACGCGTATCAACTCATCCATCTCCTCACAATTTACAATCCGTTTGCTTCAAGAAGACGACGACGACGGACATTCTTCCGCTCTGCCTCTTTTCCACTTTCATTTTCGTTCCCGCTATGATTCTCCCTCCTTGGCACAGCCAATGCAAGATATCCTTCTTCCGAGAAATGCATTAGCACCATTTCAAAAGGAGCCTCATGAATTCTTAAACACACTCTAGGCTGCAGCCAGTGGCACGATCTCACAAAACTCTTACGTTTCTCTGATTCGAGGGCATGTTGTACACACATATATACAGAGCATCGGGAGAGAAAAAGAAAAAGAGAAGAAAAAAATCAAATACGATACGATTTCTTTCGTAGCAAGTGATGTCGCTTTAAGAACACTCGCTGGATTCGAACATTTATAACGTCGGGAGATTGTACATCGACAAGGACAGCGATCCGATCGACGCATCCCTTCGCGCGCTTATCTGAATCTCTTGGCCTTTTCATCCCAGTGTATGGCTTACAAGAAAATAAACTTAAGCTGCGCCTTTTTGTTCTAATCACTTGAAAATTATTGGGGGGGCTATCTCGACTATTCGTAACCTTGAAACGAAGCGAATTCTGCCTGTTAAGACATTATCATCTCTGTCGGACTACAATGGCTAGATTTTTAACGTCTAAAGCAATTCAATTTTCTTTTCTCATACGACGAATGTTACGCGGTTGTCACTTTAAAAGGCGTAAAATCTTACAGCTTGTTCATTATTTTAGTAATATAGATGTAAGCCTCGGGTTTACTTTACAACTTGGATGGCTAACCTTTGTCTTCTTTTTACTTCAATTATAGACATCTCTCTTCAACTATATTGATTGTGCAACTTTCTCTGGTTAAATAAGAAAGAGGAAGGGAGAAAAGATTTTAAAAAATTTTAAATAAATTTTTTTTTCCCTGATATTTGGATATTATACAAAGAGGATTAAAAACAAAGGAAAAGTTATTAGTGCAATCTGCAGGTTAGACAAAAAATATATTTTAAACTGTTTAAAAAAAACGAGGGGGGGGGGAGGGAAATTAATTTTTTTAAACTCTAAAATTAGTCAGATAAATAATTTGCTTTAATTTGAAAAATCAATTTTTAATTTGCAAAAGTGTTGGAATTTAATTTTTCGAAAATGCAAGATTTTTCTATTACACAGATTTGGCTATATCTACCGTTTATTTTTAAACGAGCTCGATTAAAACTTCGTAGAGGACCATTTTATCAATTTCACGTATTTAATTATTTAATTCCTCGTTGCTTTTTCTTCATTTTGTTTAGTCTCGACGATAAATTACATTTTGTTCAACTTTACTTCCCCGGAAGAGAATTTATCTACATTAAAACTGAAAAAATATATTTTATCTTAGATAGCGTTAAATTTTATTAGTCTAAAACAATGGCTCAAGAATAAAATATCTGAAAAATTTGTAAACCGTGAGTGATAAATGTGCATAAAACGATATTATTAAACAATGTTTATTCATTATTTTTGTCGTAAGTAATGGCTTTCTATTATCCGTATGTGTTAAGCGGGTACCTAGGATTTTTTAATTGTTTTATCGAAAGACTATTCAAGCAGATTTTGTAAAAATAAAAAACAAAATATATGTGATTATATTAAATTCTAAGGAATCGAAAACTATTTGGTTTGCGTAAACTGTCGGTAAATCTACTGTGAGGATAGTATAAAGAGCTGATTGTTGTATTGTTAGAAAATGTTGTTCATCTTGTTTTGGCTTATTATTTTATATTACGTCACGTCAAGCCGAGGAATACAATGTTTGCTTATCGAATGTATTTGTTTATCAAATGTGTTTTATGGAAGTGGAACTGTCATTTAAAAGTATTTTTTAGAACAATGGCGTTGTTCTTCTTTTCTACATTTTTTGAAATATTTGTACACAAATCTTTTTTTTCTTATCTTATTTTCTCTCTCAAAATTAATATCGTCTAGGTTTTCATTTGATATTTTATTTAGTGCTAACGCCGTTTTTCAATTAAATGAAACTTTAAACGTTTTCTCTACATGTAGCCTCAAAGCAAAAAAATTTAACCATTTATTTGAAAGCACTAAAAATGCTTGTTTATTTAATAGTTTTAGATCGATAGAACGCTATCTTTTCATATTCGTCATTGAATATGTATTTCCAATCACGTTATTTTGTGGACTGTATTGTAATTCTAGTATGTCATCGTTTAACAAATAGCAGCGATATTTATAATTCAAATAATTTACAATCAATAACATTAGAACTCATTTCTATAATTAAGAAGAATTCTAATATTCAATTCTTTTCCCATGGCTAAATACATATTTTATAATTCTTTATGTCTTAATTGGATAAAAATTAACATTATAAATGGCAAAATACGCATGCTTTTACAATTATATTATTCGTTAGATTTATCATGACAGCAATCAAACTGTTTGTATTTTTTATTCATTTTTTCATTGGCCATCCATCATTGATTTAACAAAACAAAACAAAACAGAAAAAAATAAATATTTTTTTTATGAAAATTCTTCATTGATAAAGAATACAATTGTTTAATGTATACTGAATATTATCTTTATTATGAATCACTCAGCTAAAATTTTTCAATTATATTTGCGAAACAATTGTGGATTGATTTTACACTATAAAAAACAATAAACTATAGATTAATTTACAAGAAATAAAAACTGAAAAATTAATCTAATCACGGCAATAAACGACATTCCTGCTCATATATATAATAACATATATACATAATATATATATATATATATATATATATATATATAATAACGTACTGTACACTGTTTTTCGAAGTAGGAAATTATACTTACAATTAGAAAGTTTATATTAATGCTTTACAATGTGTTATATTACCGATGTTGTATTGTTTAGTAATCATTATAAACAAGTAATGCTCTCATTTTTATCGTTAAATTCACATATTTTTTTATTATTTTAAATTCTTGCAAGTCAAGTAGTTCATGCATTATTAGTTAGGATATTATTATTATTGTAGTATAATCATTTGTAATATTTACGGCAAAAAATTGTATATTCGACTAAAGCTATTATTATGCTTTTAAGTCATTTTATTTACATAAACATATTTGCTGCCTAATTATTTTTGAGCATTTTTATCTCAATACATGCTCACCACTTTTTACGTATACTTTCTTATTGCAACGACAATGAAAAACGTACGGGTTTTATATTTCAAAATGCGCTATAGAAAATGACTGGATACCTATCAAATTGAATAATTACCATTCTTGTTGACCCAAGTTTTCAAATTGTAAAACCAATTGTACTATCACGTATCTCCTATTTAATAGAAAGTCGATACGTGAATTTTTAGACGCTAAGTTTATGCGACGATGGTGTCTAAGCGGCGTTATGGAATGACAATATGAAAACTATTAAAAAGACTAAATGTAATATTTGAAAATGTACTATTCCATCATAGAGTAGTCCAGATTACAATTTGAACAAACGAATCTTGCCACAATTTTCTTTGCAATGCACTTAATATTCTACAATTGCTTCGTTTGATTGTACAGGCGTAAGTTAACTTATTTATTACAATATATTAAAACTAATAGAATATAAAGCTCGTGAGATTCGTAGCTTTCGAGGCTTTCGAGGTTTGCAGCGCGAGTTTTATCATTTAGCTTTAAGCGCCGCGGCCTCTTAAGACGCTGCAGGAAAATTGTATTTTCTAAATTACATCCTACTACCAAATAATTGCATTTCTCAAACCTCGCAACATCCATTTCACACGTGATCTGCCCCTCGCAATCCGCAATTCATCTCAATTCCAAGATTAATAAATAATTTACCAGCTCATCCGTTGGCTAAATTTCCTCGGAGCGCAACTTCGCAGCGAAAAGCAATCGACTCCGCCAGTGTCCCTCGCTTCTCTCTCGAATAATCGTCCGTCAATCTGCGCTTTCGCCACGTAGCCCAAGTAGCCGCTTTACATCAGCATCCCTTGAGAAATTCTTAAAGTATCTGCGGGAGGACAGGCCGAATTTATTGCTACTTGCTCGGGCGAGGCAGCCCCGGATTCGCAGCAGGCTCGTGGAGGCCGTGGGCGAGGAGGAGGAGGGAAAAAGATCGGGACGGAGTCGTGCGCGCGCACG
>JAPYYT010003308.1:0-13633 GCA_030522565.1 Ceratosolen corneri | reverse complement strand
CCAGCAGTAAGAGGCAAGTAGCACCGGCCCCGCGATATGACCACTCGCTAATTAGAAATACGCGTCGTAGTTTCGTACCGCCGCCATTTCTATATCGGACAGTGCGTAGTTCCGTGCGACAGTGCGGCTTTTCATCTTTATACCGATTCTTGTTTTATTATTTATATCCATCAGACCGTTATACCGTTTCTTGTTTTATTCATTATATATATCATTGCGTGCATTTTTCGACCTTTGTTATTACGTTATCCGGATTACCTTAATTTTCTTTCTTATTTTACTCCCTGCTATCTCACCCCTTCCACTATCTGAAATTTCACACTCGGGGTTACGGCCGAACAACCATTTCGTTAGAAATTGTTTTCAATTTTTTTCATGTCTGTGATTGCACTCAACAGTTCGACAGTGGTCAATATGACCATAACGTGTACTGGAATTTTTTGAAAAATTTTTTGCAATTTTTAAAAATGTAAATAACATACTAAACCCCGCATCGGTGCAACAGAGCAAGCGATGGCACGGTGTTCCGATGGGCGACCGGCCACCACTTCATCAGCACTGCTACGTAAAAAGAACATTGACACAACCGATCAATGGCGCCAATGCAGCTGAATAATTTGCTGTCATCCAATCACCCAAAACTTCCCACTCTCATAGAAGTAGAAGAAAGACACCCCATCGAAAAGGCAGGCGGAAGACATTAATTTCGCGCTATCGGCGCTCCGCAAGATTCAGTGACCGGAATGAAAGTAAGAAGTCTGGAGTTGGTACTGATAGAGAAAAATAAAAGCCTGTTAGATTGTGCTACGCGATAAACAAAATTGAAACATGTAAGGCGGCCGCCGGGATTCAATTAGCCTGTGCGTAAAAAATAACGGTGAGCGAGCATGAGAGATATGACATCAGAAGCTGCTGCTAAAGCTCAACATATTGAATAACAGTTTTACAGTATTACAATGTAGACACCATATCTTTTCACCCTGCTACCGCTTCCCTTCCACTATTTGTCTTTCCGCCACACAATCGTCGAGTGAGTTCACTCTCGGGTTAATCCACAAACAAAATGAATGAGTTTTAATTAAATAATTATATAATTTAAATTTTAGATGTTTTTTATTGATAATTATTAAAAATAATGTTATATATTTACGTAGTATAATATAATTCTAAAATAAAATATAGATTGTTCGAGATCCGAATAGAAAAAAGAGGATCCTTAAATAATATTGTTTTTTTACTTTTTTGCTTAGAATGTTTTTTATATTTATGATTGCCAAATGTCCCCAAAGAGCAACGAATTTTAGAGTATAATATTTCATGTATATATTTTTGAGCTGACAGTGTTTTGAAACCGTTGAGTATCCTTGCATTGTACTCAAAAGTCTTCAATGGTCTGTACAACCATCATGTGCTCTGCAAGGCGCGTGTCTTAAAAGCAACGGACAAATCCTTCCAGGAACTAACGCGCAGTTGTGAAATATCGTACGAATTGTTTATCACAACATAGATGCATATTCTATATAGTGTAAACAACAAGCGACGTCACGGGCTGAAACGTCGGGACAAGTTTTACGCATCAACCCTGCGCCCCGACGTGCAGCCGACTGCCGCTTCGATGCCTCCACCGCCTAATGGGGCGGTGACAGTGCCAGCCAAAGGGCACCAATGACAACTGAATTATTAGTTGTCATCCAATCACCGAAATTTCCCACTCTCATCGATGTGCGAGGAAAGTCCTCCCCCGCAAAAAGCGGGGTGAAAAGTTTAAGTACAGCGGCTTCGGAACGCCGCTTCGGATTCTGCTTTGGTCTTCAAAATCATAGTATCGATTCATTGACCAGTGATCTCTCAATACAAGGTTGTGAATAGTGAAAAGCTTCTCCGCGATCATTGCACAAGTAAGGTATCAAAATTCAAGGAAACTCAAGACACGCACTGTGAGGGAAACAACGTGCTCTTGACTGTGCTACAACCTCAACGCGACCAAAGAAGGGACGGTCGCCAATACTCATTCGCGGTACACAAGGAAACGGCGCGAACAAGCACGAGCGAAATTATCCATGAAGCTCACACTCAACCAGCAGGTAAACCCTGTTGATCTAAGGGGATACAACAAGTCCATGCTTGGTAAGATTCAATTTACGCTTGAATATTACTGTAGTATGGACTACAACGACATACATTTTATAACACTTAATATCACTCCAAGCGTCGTGAGAATCAATTTACGCCTGACTATTGCGTCCGTTTGGAAATAAGCAACCTTCTAATTAAATCCACGGAACTCCACATATTTGTAAATTCACGTTAAGCTATCGCGGTGTTCAATTCCTGTCTGAATATTAAGATAGTTCAAGATTTTTAATTAGAAATAAAAACACTAATGATCACGTTACTCGACGCCGAAGTGACGGTTAGTTTATTATACAGATTTTCCAACCATTCCGCCCTCAATCAGCAACTTGATGCTGATTTTAATTGTCTGAGGAACCGGGTAATAAAATAAGTTTGTAATTGGCCGAGTCAAAGTGATCGTGGCGGTTTTTTTAAAGTCACTATTCCCACATGTCCATCTTTCCCAGGATGCATATTTGTCACTCTAGCGAGTGGCCATTTGCTTGGTGGAAACTGCTCGTCTGTAATAAAGACCAATGTTCCTATTTTCATTTCATTTTTTGCGTGGTGCCATTTCGATTTTAATTGTAGTTGATGTAGATAACTTTTTGTCCAGTGGTTCCAATATAATTGCACATTTTGTTGTAAGAATTGCAAGCGACCGAGAGGTGACCTTGCTTTGTCCAATAAATAAGGTCCGAGAATAGTAACGATTGGACCTCCTATCAAAAAATGTCCTGGTGTCAATGCTGCAGTATAGTCTGGCTCATCACTCAATGGCTCTAAGGGCCGCGAGTTCAGTACTACCTCAATCTGGACCATGCATTTTCATCAGCTCTTCCATTGTAAGCTTTGTCTCGCCGACGGTGCATTTTAGATCGTGCTTGACCGAGTTCACCACAGCCTCCCATTTTCCACCCATGAGAGGCTGCAGGAGGGTTAAATTGAACCTCCTTCTTTTGTGCTCCGATGAATGTTGTTCTGCAATCGGAATATAACGTGTCTGCATTACCCCGTTGCGCTGTAAATCACCAGTAAGTAGCAATAAATCTATTCGCCGTATAGTCACTTAGTGGATGGCAGAGGTCGCAAAACATACAAATACACAGATCCAACCTTTCAAGCTCTTTGGCCCACGTCCTTTCTAAGTTATGATGTTTAATGGGCCTGCATAGTCTACTCCTGTGTGCAAAAATGGTCGTGATGGTGTCACTCTGGAAACTGGTAATTGATCCATCAGCTGTTGTGCCCTGACCCCCTTTCGACGGACGCTTTTTACACATCTCATCATATGGGTCTTCATCAGGGCCCTTTCTCCAATGATCCAAAAATTATATAAATATGTTATAACAAAATGTGTTCGAGATTCCGTTTGATATCGGAGCTCTCTCCTTTAATATTTCCATAATTGAAGGTGTTATATCTACTGCGTGTGTATTATAACTAACAAAACTTATAAATAATTTAAATATAGTAATAAATATAGTAATAATATAATAAAAATAGTAATTCACTTGAATGTCATTGTAAACATTTGCCAAAGATATACTCTTCCTCCTCTTCTTTCTAGTTCCTGCCTTGATAATTTAAACTCTTCGTATTTAAACCCACCAATTAAAATGAATAGACCACTGTAAAATTTTTAACTCACTTTTCCCTTTCCTAAGAAAAATGAAGAAACGACCAGCTACATAAATACGAACACACGGACAATACGATAGTTACTTCTGATACCTCAAATCTTACATTGCTAATCTCATTATTGTACTTGGTTGTTTTATAAGTAGATAATATTAAACGAGACAAAGCAAGTAAAGAGAAACAGTAATCGTATTGCTTGACCCTCATTGAGCAACGAAAATTATAATAATATATTCTATGTGAGTTTAGATACATTTATGTTCAATACCACTCATGTAAGAAGCGCGCAATCACTAAACGTACATATCTCACAAAGAATATCCTCTCATCAAGCAGTGGACGATTAATAACTAATATATATAGAATTATTTAGACGTATTAACTTCCCACTCATTTAAGAAGCAGGAAGATCGAAGATACATACTTATTTATAATTTTGTTTAATAAAAGGCACAACTCATTCACTGCAGTCACTCACTTTAAGCCTACAGATTCTTAATTAATTACTACTTTGTCAGAGATAACTTAACTACGTACTAATACACTTTTTATCCTACACCTATCCTTCTTTTGCTTTATTAAATAAAATATTTATAATTTTTACTAACTCCAAACCTTAATTCACAATTCACAACTCCTTTTGCCTTCCATTATTATAATCTCAATACCTATTAAATTAAACGACTTTAATAAATAAACAACCATTGAATTATTTCAAATATAGTTCGAAGACTTTTTTCTGGGAACCTACTTCTATTCCCTCCTTCCACTATTTGCTTCTCCTCACTCACACTGAGGAGAAAATTAAATACTAGTAATAATAATCCCAAACATTGGTTTTATTATATTACGAAAACAACTCATATAACTATCAATAACTTTGCAAGTTCAATGAAATTTGAATTGTAATATTATATAAACGTAATCGTTTAATTTATTATCAATTCATTTTAGTACTTAAACATAATAAATATATTAACTCGTATATCATTTAAATAATATGTTTTTAATAACACGCATTTGAATAAGAAATATAATTAGCAAATCACCATTATTTTTATATTTATTAAATAAAAAAATATCATAACTTGTGTTATATATAATTGTGTATTTGTACTTATTCAAAAATACATAACTAAATAATGTTTTAATTATCTTAATACTAAATTAATTAAATAATAAATCAATCTTCAATAACAACGTATAATCTATTCTCTCGAAATGATACGTACTGAGTATTGCGCATTGTAGTCTGATCACGTTGGTCGAGTTTACAGCATTAGATTTACTTCTCTATTTTTCTCAGTGGCTTAATAGTTGAATCATGTCCATGAGCCATATCTCTATTAGGCAGATACACATGCTTGTACTTACGTGTTCGAAGAAATTGGTACTGTGCTTTCACATTCATGGATTTCCAATCTGTACATTGATTAGTTCTTTAAAATTGATCACTTGATTATCAATATTTTTGTGATCATAACATATTACTTTTACAACTCTTACTTAACAGGTATTTCATAACATGTACGTTCCTTTTAAATATTTAAGCGTATACATTTTCATGTTATAACTGAAATAATTTGATGTAAGTCAAATTAAACATTTTTCAAAATGCCTAAAACGACTTTCTTTAGTTTTTCTTTATTAATAATAAGTTACGGCTGTTATTTCTATGGTATAGCATATATAACTTATTATTTTAATTTTCTTTATTTTCAGATTCAAATTGATTGATATAAATCAAAGAAATACCAATTTAAAAATATTCAACATTTATTGAATTACTAACTATTTTTACTTTACAAGGATAGCATTATGTTTATATTTGTGGGTTTCTTTTTCAAATTATTTATATACTAATTTAAAGTTTATTAATTGCTTTATTGAATTGTAAATAGATAAAATATAATATAAATGACTGAATAATTAGTAATAAAACAAAAGAAAAAAGTTTGTTTCATTAATATCTATGTAGTCTAATAATGTATAAAATACAATACGATGATAACAGAGATTTTAATAACTAGTGAAAGTTTCTTTTAATTTTTTTTTTTTAATGATTTATAAAATAAATTAATATAATATTAAATAATTTAAGTATAGTATTTTGTATATATGTAGATTTTATTATATCGTATATCAATATTATATTATTTAGTACATAATTATACCATACTGAAACAAATAAATAATATATTAGATAAAAATGTAAAATCTAAAAGTTGTAAGTTAAAAAGATAATTATTAATGTATTTACACAATGAATAATGTTGGTAAAGATACATATTAAAATTTTACTAAATAAGTATTGAAAAAATATACTAATTAGTATTTATTTTGCTATTAATTTATTAGAATTGAACTATTTTGTTATATCGTAAAAAATAATACAGTAATTATAACATAAATAATTAATAAAAATCCTAATTAATTAACTTTAAATACTTTAGAATACACTTAATATAGTATTGTATATAATTTTATAAAATTTTATATTAATAGTTTTGATAAATCTGTCCTATTAAACAAGATTTTTTAATTTTATTTTATTTAACACGTATTATATAATATTTCATTATAAATTATAAAATATTTTTATATATATTTTGAGTATTTTTCATCATAGAAGTAAACGTAAAATATTCAAACTTAATTTTAAATTCGATATTTATACAAATATACATAATCCCAAATAATTATCCTGTAAATTTATATTTGATTTATTTTATAAACAAACTATATTAAAGTATTAACTTATGTGATATTATTATAATACATGGCTATTTGAATGAAAATATTAATGCTGTCTTAATTAATCTTATTATTATAAATATTATATTAGTATAAAAATTTTATAATGGTATCAAATATATCCAAGTATTTAATTTTCAGATTTTTTTATTAATGTGTGTATTAGCACAAACAATGAGTTACGATCCAGATGATAAGTATTTAAAAGATATTTTATTACCAGAAGGAGATTTTGAAGCATTTTATTTAAAGGGTGAAGAAGATAATGTAGCAAGACCCCCTCATCTTCATGGTACTTTTCACAAATATAAAAATCCAGCTTTAATAAATACACCAAATAGTGCTGCTTATGGTTTTCGATTTGATGGAAAACGTAGATTTAATTTTGATAAATGATTTATTTATAATATTTTGTATCTTTCATAAAGTTTAAATATAACTACTGTATATTATTTAGAATAAAAAGAAAAGTAAAAGAAATATTCACAATTTTTGTATTATTGTATCACCTCTTTTCATTTTGCTCCTTTTCCCGTTTCGGCCTTACTCCTGTTTCTTATTTATATCTTACTATATAATGTTGATGTCAAATTTGGTTATTTAATTTATTTAATTAGTTTTTCATTAAAGTAGGTAATATAATTTTATGGAAATTATATATTTTCTTAAATAATCTTAAATTCTTGTCAGGAATTTAAAATGTTTTAATTTTTCAGTAAATTAAAAATAAAATTGAAGTAACTGTTCGAGATTCCAAGGAAACCTCGATCGTCTCTATAGTATTTCATTCGGTTTACAGCGGTCAGTTTTCAATTGACCGCCGATTTACCATTCAGCACCCTACATATATTCATAATCAACTCAAGTATCACTGTAGTATTTAATTATGCTGGCATACTGCACTTTACAGGTATATCAAATATTTTTGTCATTAACAATTTTTAATTATTAAGATTGCATAGAAGCACTAAGCTCTGTACCAACGATAGTATTTTATTTTCTATCAATTATGTTTTTACTCGTAATTATCAACAAGGCAATATATAGATATATATTTTCTATCAACATTTTGAACAAAGATAATTTATAATTATATATTCCACATCTATAATTTCAATAAAGGCAATTTACAGTTATATTAAATACATCTGGCCTAATTTTTTATTACCCTTGCTACAACTCCCCTTTCATTATCTGCCTCTCGCCCCTGCAACCTTGGGGATAGTTCACACTCGGGTTAATTCTCGAATAGTTGCAAATACTATAAGTAACTTATTTCTATATGTTCGAGAATTATCCGAGTTGGAACGCTCCCCAAGATATAAGGGGTAGGCAGATAGTGGAAGGGGAGATATGGCGGGATGGAAAGAAATGAAGTCGCAGAATTCATATGTAATACTGTAAAACTATCTTTATTGAAAATATATAGACAAATATAATGGGATTTTCCTCTTGAACTGTATGAACCGTGCTGTCGCAATATTCAGGTGTAAATTGAATACCGCTCTGCTTTGAATGATTCTATTAATTATATACATCATGTATGATTTAATAGTCTTATAATTATGTTTGCCTTGGGCATGTTAGTCGTATTATTTGTTGCTACTTACTGGGTATGCGCGATGCCGACTGAAAATAGGACATTCAGTTATGTATTGAACGTCCGCGGCAGCCATCATCCAGTAGTTTATATATATTAGTTTTACTTGCCTTCTAGTGCTATCATCTTATTTTATTTTCTCCTGGCATCTCAGGTAGCGCAGGTTGGTAATAGATGCTATTACCGAGAAATAAATACTCCCCGTGGTAGCCATTGCTAGCAATTTGCTAGCCATGACTTTACTTGTAGCAATTTGGTATAGCATCGGATTGAAGTCTCTATGTAATGGTAACGATCACTAATGTTTGAAAAACTTTTACGTAAGATCACTGTACTTTGTATCCAGTCTGAAGACTATTTTAAACAGGCTAAGAACTGTGAGAGATTTCCAACTTGCAGTGCGAATGCAGTCTAATTTAATAGCTTCATGCTCCTCCTTGAGGAGTGGTCATCTTCGACTTTTGAGAGTGAGAAGTTTCGTTGATTGAGTGATAACTAATTTTCAGTTGTCATTGGCACCCTTCACAAATAGTAACAACTCCCTTCGAAAGGCGTGGAGACTCAGTGACTACGATGAAGTGATGGCAGCACTAAAACACATGGGTCATATTGACCATTATTGAACTTTCGAGGTGCAGTCCAGAAAAAACCTAATCGTTACAAGGTCATTAGGGAGAAAGAGATGTATTCAATATATATTATAATTATATTTGTAGGCTCTTGAGACACATCTGGAAATTATAAGCATATTAGGTATTCTAAATAATTTTCAAACAAAAAGGTATTATGTAGAGACGATAAAGATTCTAACAGAATTCTAACAGAAAAACAGAAACATTCCGCCCATCATCAGCAACTTTTTGATAACCATTCCTTATGTACTGGAACGGGTAATACCGCGAGTTCAGAAATGAGCGTCGTCTGGGTGATAGTTACAGTTTTTAATGTAACCGCTTTGCAAAGGTCATCCTTTCCAGAATATACCGCGATTACACGAGCCAGCGACTAATTGCATGGTGCGGACATGTATCTGTTCATGGAACTAATTTACCAATTTTAACATCGTTGCATTTAATGCCATTTTTAAATAGTTTGTTGTTGCTGGAGATGTTTTATCCATCTAACCCAAAATCGCTGAACTCGCTGTTAGTTAAATTGCCAGCGAGAGAGCCTCCTTGATGATAATTCCATCAATGATAGTTCTGGAGTTGCAATGATTGGATCCCTGATCAAAAAATGGCCTGGTGTTAGTGTCGATGCATCCTCAGGATCATCACTAAATATTTTCAGTAGACGCCAATTTAAAATTGCCTCGATTTGTAATAGAAGACTTGTAAATTATTAGTAACGTGTTCTTCATCGTGGGCTTCATATGCGTCGTTGCACTAGGGTTGAATTGCCACTTAGAGCTATGCTGCATACATAATCTATTGACTCGATCATGCTTTGCTAAACTTTGGAAAAACATTTTCTTCAAGGTTGCTACTGCTCCGAAGAAGGTCGTGCTACAATCCAAATACAGAGAATCAGGGATACCCTGGCGTGACATAGACCTTCTATATGCAACGATGAATGCCTATGTAGTATATAGTCACTGACCACCTCTAGATGTATTACTGAAGATATGAAATACACAAAAATGCTGCAGTTCAGCTTCTTTGCTCCTCGACTTCTGTATGTTTTATATAAAAAGGGAATTGCATAATCTATTCTTGTGAACGATAATATTCTTGATGATGTGACTCGTCCAACGGGTAGTTTGCCCATCAGCTGACGAGCACGGATTCCACGCTGATGAGCATAATTGACGCACTTTAGAATATAAGACTTGTCAGGAGCTCGACCACCTATTATCTAATAATGTTGTGTATTTGCTAAAATGATTTTAGTGCCCCATCTAGAGTTTGCTTGTGTGCGTCAGCAATAATTGTGTGGTCAGTTTAGAATGTAGATGCACGATAACAGGATGCTTATTTTCTTCGGATAATGAAGTCTTCCGCCAACTCGAATAACTCCTTCAGCATCTAGGTACGTGGTCAAATGATTCATTACGTAGTATATATATATATATATATATATACCACAGGAAAGTCTTCTTACTTTTGCAGTATGTTTGTCGGATTTCACAAGGGAACAAAATAGCCTGATTTGTTTTAATCAAAAATACTTTTGATTTTTCCAAGTTCACTTTAGTTATTTTATTAGCTGGTAATCCTTTTTCTTCTCAGTTTTTGTGTAAACGTAATACAAAATACATGAATTCTAAATAATTTATTAATTTTATAAAACTTGTTTATTAAATGCTATATATATTTTGGTTTCAGCATAGATATTAATAGTGGGACACCTGAGCATGCTTCTTGCATGTTTTCATTGTCTTTCTGCTTTGGTTGTGCAGGCCAACGTTTTTTGTCATTTTGTATTTGTCACCATAATTTGTGCTCTATCAGTTGCTTACCTAAAATGCTTCGAGTTGCGCAATTAACTGAGTTTGTTGAACCAGTGACGTATTGTCATTCTGCGTCAGGACTAAGTTCTTAAATTTGAGAGACCCTGTTTCCTACGAACTCGTTCATCGGGATACATTAGATCTTATCCAAGTCAAGGTCTTCGTTGATTTCGTCCACATGTAAATAGCATTTAAGTTTGTTTTCAATGTATTCTTTAATACTGCATCAATTTTGATAGCAATAAGGCTGTCATCAACTCCTTTCTAAACATTGTCATTTTGTTTAGTAGAGCGACCTTAGTCTTAGAACACATCAGTGAAACTTTGAATTTCTCGTCATGCTAGATGACTGTGTATGCTACTGCGGCCATATTTAACTTGCAAGCATCAGAAACACCGTGCAATTACACTACTGAATCATTTCATGTAGGTAGCAAGCGTGGCATCGAAATTTGGTGTTTTCGATTTCGATTGCGGCTATATTTAACTTGCAAGCATCAGAAACACCGTGCAATTACACTACTGAATCACTTCATGTAGGTAGCAAGCGTGGCATCCAAATTTAGTGTTTTCGATTTCGATTTCGAAAAATTTCGATGCGGACAAACTCTTAATGTGCTCGGTGGGCTATGTTGCATCCCAATGGAATTTCTCCACCCACAAACCCTAACAATCTCTTTGATTTAATCACTGCAGGAGATACAAAACCTAAACAATCAAAAATACAAGCAATTTCAGATAGTACTTTTCTTTTTGTTAGATAATTTAATTCTGTTTCTGAAGTCTTGTAAGTGAACATAAATATACCTTTATTAGGTGGTCATTTTAATACTATAATCTGGGCTTCGTAATCGTCAAATTGATGTGATCTCTCCTAATTTCCTCTAGCTGCTGTGGTGTATGCACCTCCACAACTATCATTTATATATCTACCTGACATGATAGGAGACACAGTGTGGGGGATTTCTCCCTTAATCCTTAATGAGCCGCAGTAAAGTCCTAACTGCTATAAATAATGCTTCTTTCATGCCATAAGTTACTGTAGTGAGATTAAATGGCTTTTTTCTTATATTGCCTGTAAAAACCCAGAGAATTCTTTACATTTTCCAATCATCTTTATGAATTTTGATTTGCTTATAAATCTTGGTGATGTCCATAGAAAATAAGTGTTTACGTCTTCAAATCCATAATAAGATATCTGAAAAATCTATGTGAAGGTTTACTCTTATACGCATTCTGTCATTATTGAAATAACCTGATGATGTTGCAACTAAATACATTAAAGATTATTCTTAATTTGGTGGCACCATCTTGATTCAATACATTGTGATGCTGCCGTGATGTCATTGATGTTGGGAAATTCTATCAGCTCTATTTATATGGCCTAGTTCTTGACTGTTCTGTTATGAATTCCTTATACAAATTTAGTATATCGTCCTGAGGAGTCGCGAAAATGCGTCTTTATGTAATGGTTCTCGTATTGTTGCTACTCTGAAAAGTAACGTTACGTATTATTCTGCGGTACCTTTTCTTGGACAAAAAATTTAGCTAAGATCTTTTCCAATGTTTTCTTGTTACTAAGCACAAATGCATGGTGAGTACCAGAAATCCTATTCCCTTTTGTCTTTATTAGAGATATAACGAGCCAGCCAAAAATGGATTCAAAGGCTATTGGCATTGATGTTGAATGCATAATTATGTTTGACTTAATGACTTGTCCAAAAATGTTTGCATCAGGAACTCACGGTCGCCCAATGTTAGATCTTGTAAGTGTTGCCAATACTGAGATTATATTTCAGTTGTAGGTAGCAGTGTTCAAAATGTTTTGAGAATGGGTTCATCGGAATTCAAAGAGCTCAATATTATCGATAGATTTCCATGTTTTTTTTATTGTTTGAGCTCCACAAATTCCATAAATAAAGTGCGAGATCGATAACAATCCATTATGAGTTTACTTACCAAAGCTTTTTATGCCAATGATATTTCAGACCCTGTATCAATCAGCAAACATAAATTCTTCCTATGATTCGTTGTTATTGCTTTTACCAGGATTGTAGCAAAAATAGAATTATAAATATAATTGGTTTCGTTATTGACGATTGCACCCTTATCCTAACTTGTTGCAGAACTGCAATGGCAAATACTAAGTTGTTCCTTTGAATGCAATATAGTGTGGTGTCGTCTTATACAAATATTAGGCCCTTCTTTTTGTATAGCAGATACGTCTGTGTGTTTTTTTTTTAGATAAATAGCATATAATCTTTTTTATATACTAATTTTTTCCTTTCATCTAATGTTAAGTCTTTAAATCACTTAGTAAATATACTTCATTACAGCATTTACAGTTTAGGAATTTTTTTCTGTATCATCTGATCTTTGAAAATTTGAATGTTTGGATTTGGCATACTGATAGATACTTTTCTATGCTTGAGCATCTCGGAGAAAAAAAAGGGCTTTCCCCATTCTGTTGGGTTTAACTCTATATTTACTATGGTCTTCATCAGACCTTGAAGAATCTCCATTTCCTCAAAGTTTGGGTAGTCTTTATTTAGAGATAGAACTCTTTAGTCTTAGAACTCTTTAGACTCTTTAACCTATTAGACCAAATAGCAGGGAGAGTTGCTGAACTATACTTCCAGCAAGCTGTCAGTGAATCATTTCCAGATGTATATTGAGGATGGGACTATCTTTCCAAGGAATTCCTGAGCTAGTGAAGTTTCTGTTGATGGGGCCATGCTGAGAAGTCGCCTTTAAATGTATTGATCGTTATTTCTAGCAAACATAGGAAATGTTATTTCGAAACTCTGTTTCGCCTATTCCTCATTTTTTATTTTATCCTGTTTTGTTGGGAGCTGCTTTATCAAGGACAGCATTGATTGTGTTCGCGATTCCGGTGGATCGCGAGTCGCTACGCAGTGATTTTTATTTCCTTTTACATGTGACTCCTAGTAATAATATTCGGAGATTATTTCACCCTTTATTTTTAAATTATTCTATTGGAATGTCTCATATTTCGTGATTGCCGCTTTGCTTATACTCCCAGTGTTTCCAGGAAAAGCGTTGTGAGCTTTAGA
>JAPYYT010003307.1:0-13401 GCA_030522565.1 Ceratosolen corneri | reverse complement strand
AACAAATACACAGATCTAACCTTTTAAGCTCTTTGCCCCACGTCCTTTCCAAGTTACGATATTTAATGGACCTGCGTAGTCTACTCCCGTGTGCGAAAACAGTGGTATAATAAATTATACCACAGAAATATTTAAAATCAAATTATGTTATGTTCGTCTTAGTTATATATTAAATAATAGACGTATTTTAAATTCAATACGATCCTGTTACTTGTATATATATTATAATACAGAATTTACTAATGTCGCGATTCTAAGTTAATATAGTGCCATTTTTCAAACCACCACACTATAGTATTTAACTTAGGCTTAGAAGAAACCTAGTAATTATTATATTTATAAGTATTCAGTTTTGTAATTTACAAAATTAAATTTTTTGCTAGTATAACAATAAAAATGTCACCATTATTTTTCCTGTGTCATTATGCGTGTTTAAAAATACATATAATCTTTTTATCAATAAAACAAAGTAGTTTTCATTTTTTATTATTACTTATTATTCACAAATGTATTTATAAAATAATATTAAATTTTGACTGTGACAAATTAACTTTATAGTTAAGATGAAGTTTATTTATTTACATATTATTAAATTTAAACGTGAAGTGCTTTTATCAAAAAGAATGGTATAATTAACATTTTTGATCATGACAGAACATTATTTTTCTGAAGAATGAATTTCAACTATATACTACGTTTAATACTTATTTTTTTTCGATTAATACATATATTTCCAGATTGTATTTATAATATTTATAAGTTTACAGTATTAATTAATTTTTAATTAAATAATTTTTCGCTTATAATTTTATATCACTAAATTAACGTTTATTTTATTTTAATGTGGCGCGTAAATGCGTTTGACAGAATACTTTTTTATTTATTTTTTGTACTTATATAAACTTGTCTGTTTGCTTATGTGTAAATATATTTATTAATTTGTTTTAATAATATATTTTTAAAGTTTTAGTCTGTATTTATTTTAAGTACATGTACAATGTTACATATAATTAAATTATGTGCAAGCAATTAATTTTGGATTCTAGAAAAATAATATTTCTTTATTGTAACTAAACATATTTTATTATAGGTTCTATGAGTACATGCAAAATAAAAATGGCAGCCGAGGTGAGGTGGCTAATATATTTTTTCTTGTTCTTACGTTATATTTATACTAGTTGTGCTGAACTACCTCATCGCAAATTTGAGTATAAATATTCTTTCAAACCACCATATTTAGCACAAAAAGATGGAAGTATACCATTTTGGGAATACGGTGGCAGTAAGTTCGATAACCTAAATAACCTAAAATTATAATAAAATTGTTTTGTATATTTTATTTTTGTATATAAAATGTAGATACAGTAAATTCGATAATTAAGTATAAATTATCGATATTGAAAGTAGCTTAATATTTCTCTAATGTTTATAAATATTTTAATATTTATAAAGTTTGCTCTTTAAAATATAAAATATTTCTATTAATTATTGTATTTATACATTTTTTTATATAACTTAAGTATATTGAAGAAACCATGATAAAAAAAATTTTTGTAATGTAATTTGCATTATTTATTAAAATTAAAATAAGTTATTTTTGTCAAGTTATTTTAATAGCACATTCATTAAATTAATTTAATTTTGTTTTACAAGTAAAATCATAATACAGTTTTTAAATATGTAAAAAATAATTGAGTTGTGTCAATACATGCATTAAGATTTATAATTTAGATATAAAATAAAATAGTACAAATATAAAATTGTAATAAAGAAGTAAAAAATAATTTATTTATATAAAGAATGATCATATTTACTTTATAATTTGATAATATTGATATATGAAAATTGATAAGAATTTATTTGAACAATTACGAGACATTTTAATATGTATTAATAGATAAACTAATATAATTTTACATTATAATTTGTGACGTATAATTATATGTAATAAGATATAAATATAATTTTTAGAGGTTATTTTGAGTTCTTATTATTTTTTATATTAAAGAAATATGGTTAAAAAAATTTATAATTTAATAAGAATAAAAAATAAATAAATTTATATAAAAATTATTTATTCTTAAATATATTTTCTTTTGAAATTTATTCTTAAATTTTAGTATTTGAATAAACTATTCTATGGAAATATCTAATCTAATTTGAAAAATCCAACATAATGGAATAAAGAAAGCAATTAAATTGTATTGTAAATATTCACAATGAATTAAAATTTTTTGTGTATATTTCTTATTTAAAATTTATTGTTGATTTTTATTAATTTAATTGGTTATTGGTGTTTTATATTTCTTTCCCAGATGGTAAAAGTGGTTGATTCCACACCTCTGCTAATGTTCATTTAAGATTCTATAACATTTATTTCAATAAGTGAAAAATTAGCGTATTCTGATGTATGCTGAAATTATGCTGATTTCATAATTGTCATTAGTAAAATTTCATTTTTATTTTTATCATACATAATAATATTTAATATTCGAAGTGTTAGATATACGTGTATGTTTTATTCTGATTTTAATAATTTTTCATTGGGTTCGAGATTCCTAAAATTTCGAATATTTGTATATCAACGGTCTTTTTCGTCTATTCGTCGAATTTCACGCTTTGACTTTTCGCTCTTCAAGTACACTAGTAAATACATCGACGATAATCGCCAAGCGAGAAAATTTATAAATCAAAGTACAATAAATCGCTGATTGCACATAGCAACATTTACTAAGAAATAGCGTAACGGTGTTTCTTTTCACGATAACTTCCAAACCGTCAATTTCAATTCTCACTCAGTTACTTTTATTTAACATATAAATATGGGAACAGAAACCATGATATCTTCAATATTCTTGAAGAAACTTATTTGAACAGTTGTGTAAGATAAAGTATTAAGAAAGCGAATAGTATAACGTAAGTTTATTATTTTATCATTTTGTTCGGAATCTCTATACAGTTATTATTTTATGTATGAAAATAATAAAGAATTATTAAGATACTCAAAAGCGGAGAATTAATTCGATGCATTGACCAACTTTAACAATTGTATCTTGTAACAAACAATGACGATTTATCAGTTTTTAGTTGCAAGTGGTACTACGCATTTATAAAATATTTATAAAATAATGTACAAAATAATCAAGGATATACTTAATATTATACTCAACATTTCTTTAACATTAAAGGCAATATATTATTACAGTTAAAATCAAAGGCTCTGTTTTTTTTGACACCTCAGCTATCCCTTTCCTTCCACTATCTTCCTCTCCCCCACTCCATTTTGGGGAGAGTTCACAGTAAAGTTACTCCTGAAACAAATTGCTACCTACTAATTTCTTCTAAATATTTCTCTAGTCAGACAATCCTTTTCTTAGGCATTAGTAATTTATACATTTATACAAGTACATCTATTTTTAAATAATTTTCAATTAATAAGTCAAATAGTTAATTATAAGAATAAAATAATCATAGAAATTAAGAATGTATCTTGTAATGTGATATACTTTAAAGAATTAACAATAAATTTTGCTTGACAACTAGATCATTACGTCAGGCTAATAGATTGTTTATTATATTTAATATTGAATTTTTCTCAGAGTTCATTTTCTAAAAGTATAATTTTTAATAATACATTTTAATTTTGCTTTATTTTATAAAGACTTTTAATTTAGCATATGTCAAATACTATAATTAATAACAAGCATAATAATATAACATAATTTGAATTATACATTTATAAATCTCAATCAAACTTATAATTTCAAATTAAACGACTTTTAGCTGATGCATCTTTAATTGTATTCAAGTGTGTTGAAATAATTTATTTTATTTTTTTAGATGCTATTGCTAGTTCTGAGAATATTAGAATTGCACCTTCTTTAAGAAGCCAAAAAGGTATGTTGTATGCAAAAAGTTTATAAAAATATAAATATTCTAATATAATTCTTAATGTTTAGGTGCAATTTGGACCAAACAAGCAGTAAATTTTGATTGGTGGGAAATTGATATCGTTTTTCGTATAACAGGCAGGGGAAGAATTGGAGCAGATGGTTTAGCTTTGTGGTATACAACTTCAAAAGGATTTTACAATGGTACTGTTTTTGGAAGTTCTGATAAATGGATTGGGCTTGGTATTTTTTTTGATTCTTTTGATAATGATAATAAACGTAATAATCCATTTATTATGACAATTCTTAATGATGGATCCAAAATATTTGATCATGCAAAGTAAGAAAAATTATTTGATCTAATAAAACATGTAAAAATACCTTATTTGATTGCCAATTAAATATACAATTTCTGAATTACAGTGATGGTGGTTCTCAAGTTTCGGCTGGTTGTTTACGAGATTTTCGAAACAAACCGTTTGCTACTAGAGCAAAAATAGAATACTATCAAAACTCTCTAACGGTTTGTATTATATTTTAAAATTTTAAATGAATTATGCATTTACTTTTCTTTATTATATTATATTATATAGTTATTATTTCACGGTGGTATGACAAACAATGAACTTGATTTTGAAGTCTGTTTTCGACTAGAAAATATATTTTTACCAAAATATGGATATTTTGGTATATCTGCAGCTACTGGTAAGATGGTTTATAATAACATAAATCATATTAAAGAAATATTTAATATATTTAAAATAATTATATCTTTTTTAAATTCTTTTATTATTTATGTCCCTAATAGTTTATTTGTTAAAAATATATTATATATATATATTACATTTAAAAATATTTATAGTTAAGGTTTAATGTATTTATTTATTAAATTGATTTCGAAAGGTAAAAAATTATTCTATGTACAGATCGTGTTTTTTATTTACTCAATTCGTACAAAGTTTAATGAGCTTTATTTAATTTATTTATTATAATTAAAAGAGTTATTTAAAAATAGTTCTTTACACAAAATTTTAATTACAATTATATATAAATAAATACACAAATGTTTTTATTACAAATAATTATATAATTACTCATGTATGGTTGTATATTTAATTGTATCGTAATTTCTCTGATAAATTCATAAGAAGATATAAATATCAAAGGCTAATATTTAAAAAATTTATAACTATTTGAAAATCATAAATAGAATTTAGTGATTAATTTTATATTATATATTGTGTCTATCGCGGAAATAATTCCTGTGTGTGTATAAATTCTCACCATAATGAAAGGAGGAGAGAAGTAGATAGTAGAAAAGGAGGGGTAGCTAAGAGAATGTAAAAACTGCAAATTAATTAATAAATATAATCTGTGCTGAATTTATCGATAATAACGAGTGAAAAATAATCTTACTTATGTTGACTTTATAATTTTCTTTATAACTTAATTATTTAAGCCTTATTACAGTTCAAGAATCATTCATTACTTAAATAAAATCTTATTCATTATTTAAGCTTTTCCCGCCTTCAGTAATAATCACTACTGTCAAGCGAAGATAATAACTATTTTCTTCAACAATAATCACCGTAATCCTGTATGAAACGAACTATTTTATTCTATAATAATCACCATAGCATTTTAAGTACACCTTGCTACTCTTATTTTTACTAATTGTTTGAGAATACTGGTCCTACGCGGTTTCTGAAATTCTATTTATGATGTATACCGTTTTTTCTGCGGTCACGCGTCCAGCTTAGCAACTAAGAGGATTAAGGAAAAGAAAGTTGACGCGACCTGCTTTGATTTTTTGGGAATCTCGAACAATGTCGGTATAATGTATATATTGCACTTATGTATTACTTTTATAAAATACTATTATATTGCACTTATCTATTAACAGTGATGAACTATTTAAATAATTACAGGTCCAACAGTTTCATTTTCACTGCATATACTAATAGATTTATTATTTTTCATAATTTTTCAATGAATTCTTTTCAAAATTATTTTGTAAATATTTTATCTTATATTCTACAATCTTGAAAGATAATAATAAATTTGAATCTATTTTAATTACTGTCTCTTGACGTTATTTGTCATAAAATCATTGAGTAACTATAATAGAAAATAATAATACAATTATTGGCTTATGGCTCAGTAATGGTTATAGCTTATAAAATAATAATATAATATTTTCAAGGAGTGTAGAAAAATAAAACCAAGTTGATAATGGGATTGGTTCACTATCTATAAGTACTTCGTAAGCAAATAAATTACATATAAGATTACATATAATTGTTCAAAATGTAATAAAGAAAAATTAATTTTGTGAATGTGAAAATAAAATGGAGAGAAGAAGATAGTGGTAGGGGGAGAAGATAATAGAGTGGAAAGAAATGAAGTCGTAGAACTCGTATATAATACTGTAAAATATTTTTATTCATAATATATGGAAAAATATAATACTGTCTTTCTCTTGAATTGTATGTTCCATGCTCTTGCAATATTCAGGAATTATTATAATAAATTATATGTACTATGTGTGATTTACTCTAATTTAATATAGTGTTAATATTCCATAAGTTCTATTTGCATTACTTGCCGTGTAATTATGTTGGCCTTTGCCTATTAGTTCTATTGTTCATTGATACTTACTGGGTATGCGCAATGCAGGCTGAGAATGGATGCGGCGTTAAGTCGTAAATTGAACGCCTTGCGAGCCGGACTTTCCTTATGTAGCTTAACTTGTAACGACTTAGTATCAGCATCGGAAGGCAGTTCCTATCTAATGGTAGCAAACACTGATGCTTGAGAAACTCTTTGTCTAAAACCACTCTATTTTACTATTCAGTCTAGAGATTATGAACTATGAAGCGCGATTGCAGTGGCTCCCGTTTCTTCAGTAGGTGTGGTCATTTTCAATTTTTTTGAGAGTGGAAAGTTTTGGTGATTGGATGAAAACTAATTTTCAGCTGTCATTGGAACTCTAGACAAATAGTGTCAACACCATTTGAAAATGTAGGGACGAAGTGGTGGCTACGCTTACAAGCGTTGCACAGCAATTCATGCTGTTGCACGACCATTGAAGCGCCACATATTGTTTAGTATTTCCTAATTGTACGTGATGAAAATAACACGATATGTGGCAACTACGCGAGAGTTCCTAGAAGGTTTTTTCCGTGAATTTTACTAGGTTCGTATTGCAAGACACGTAATGGTCATATTGACCATCATTGTACTTCGAGATGCAGTCTGAGTAAACAAGGTTGTAAAGAGATAAAAAAGGATACTCTATGTATTTTGTAGTTCTAGTCATAGGCTCTTGAGGCACATATAACAATTATAAACAAATAAGATATTCTAAGGAATTTTCAAACAAAAAGGAGTATGGAGAGACGATCGAGAGTGTAACGGAATCTCGAACACCGATTGGATTGTAATTTGTTTCCATAGATTTTCAAAAAAGAGTGAATTAGAAGTTCAAATTGAAATTAAATAACCAAATGACGTAATTCAATAGTTCAATGTATAAAAATAAGAATTTCAAATAGCTCTATACGGGCACGAAGAGTATATATATATATATATATATATATATATATATATATATTACACATTAAATGCTAATTAAGTAATACATAACTGATATTATGGAATGACAAAATGCGTGAATCATAAATAATAGTTTTACTTAATATCAGATTCATTATAATAATTACACTTTCCGTACACAATACAAAATACAAATTGAACAATGAAATTTATTCATTGCTTTTTTGAAGTTATACTAAAAATGCACTTGTTTCAAAGACCTTAAAATGTATATAGATTTTTCATATTCTTTGTACAAAAATATATTTTTAAAAAAATATAAAAATAATTTCACATGCTAATCATATATTAAGATAATGGAAAAAATTAAAGAGTGAACAAAATAATTAACAACGATTTGAGTTAATCTAATCTATGATCAATAGTTTTCTTTTTAAGTAGTAGTAATTTGGATTTAGTATTTAACTTTTATTAATGTAAGTTATAAAACGTTTTTATAAAAAAAGAATGTATAAAATTAATTTTAAAATTAATATAATCAAATTAATAGTCAAGACAACATGTAACCTTAATTATATGCATGTATTTTATTCTGTGTCAATAAAATTATTGAAAATATATTTTTTATTACATTATAATGCAATAATCTTTCAAATTACATCTAATAGTCTTCATAATTATCCAATTGGATTTGCAGTTTACAAATAGCGATGTAAAAGCAGTATTAAAAAAAAAAGAATAATAATAAAACTTATTTATAGCTACTTGTTCGAACATTAACCTGAGCACGTACTCTCCCTAAGCTGGAGGGGTATTGACAGGTAGTAGAATATAAAAGGTAAACCTACTCGAGCAAATGGAGAAATACGACTGCGAATTGTAAGATGAATGCTACGTCGCCAACGTACTGGATTAGCTCCCGTGCGGTATACCCTACATCGAAATAATACAGACTTTCTTATAGTTTTAGTTTGTTTCGATCAAGTTACTTCTTGAATTATAATTACTGCTTTGTGGTCTAGTCCAAATTGTTGAACTGGCAAGCATGGCTTATACACTCAAATTTATAGACGTCGCTTGGCACCGTCACGTTCAGAGAAATTTGGCGATTGAAGATTTAATGCGCAATAGAATAATTTTCAGATGCTTATTGTTAATCATTTATTACTATAATAGATTTAAACATCAATTGTTTATAAGATTTTGTTTTTCAGGTAGGTAGTGAATATGGGGGGGGGGGCGGAACGTCAATTCAACATAATTAAAAAACGAACGTACTGTGAAGGAACTTAAAAAATTTTATTGGAACGTTGAATGCTATTATTTAAGTAGTACTATAATTATTATTTGCAACAGATACATCTTTACTAAGAAAAACATTTATTAGTTAAATAAAATCTCATTTATCGTAAAAATTTCTTGCATTTTTTCAATACAAAAATAATATTATTTCTTTATTTTGAAAATGTTTATCTTTACAGTAATATTGGTTATCGGTAATACTTGTTCGAACATTAACCCGAGTGTGAACTCGCCGAAATGGTGCGAGGGACAGACAAATAGTAGAAGGCGAAATATATCAAAAAGAAATGAAGTCGTTGAAGTCATATATAATACTATAAAATGCTTTTATTGATAATATATTGAAAAGCATAATGATATCGTTCTCTGGAGTAGCGTGTTTCGCGCAATCGCTATATTAAGGTGTAAATTGAATACCACGGAGCTTAAAATTATTCTATTAATTACGGTTTCTATATGTTTTATTCTTGATTGATATTGCATCAAATTAGAGAAATTCTATAGATATTTCAGCCTTGTAGAAGTAGGAGTCTTTTGGCCAGTTAGTCCTCGTCTTTGTAGCTACTTGATAGATATGTGCTATATATGATACAAGTTGAGAATGGATGCGACGTTATGTCGTAAATTGAACGGTTTGGTAGCCGGACTTCAGTAGTGTAACTTGGCTTGTAGCATTTCCAGCAAAACGATGTAGTCTTTGTATCAGCGTCGGATTGAAGCTTCTTAGCAGTGGAGCTGATCACTGATTGTTGATAAACTCTTTTAGACTTAGATTTATATTATTTAGTTTTACGTAATATTTTTGATGAGTTTAAGAATTCTGAAGCGTAGCACAAGTACAGTAATATTTAACGACTTTACTCCGCTTCTTGCGAAGCAGTTGTCATCTTTAAAACCCATGAGAGTAGGAAATTTTGGTGATTGGATGACAGCTGATTATTGTGCTGTCATTGGTACACTTGACAAGGAGTGACATCGCCCTTTGAAGGGGGCAGTGACAATGTAGTGGTGGCTACACTTCCAAGTGTCGTACTGTGGATTACGATGTTGTTCGACAATTGAAGCGTCACATGTTTACTGTTTTGATTTTGAATCGACACGTTATAAAAATAGCACGAAGTATGACAACTATGCTAGGATTCCTGGAATCTTAATGTCTTTGATTTGACTAGATTTTATACCATAAGACACGTAATAGTAGCATTAATTATCATGAACTTTCGTGATAAAGTTCGAGTATACAGGATCATTAAAAGATCATTAGTGAAGGAAAAACTGTACTATGAATTTTCTAGTCGTAGTTGTAGACTTTTTGATAAACATAAACATAAACATATTCAATATTCTAAAGAATTCAAACAATCAAATAGTATTGAAAGACGATCGAGGTTCGAAGGGAATCTTGGACACTGCATATGTCAAATATTTCTATTTTAGAAAAAAGAAATAAACTGTTTTCAAAATTTACGATAAAAATTTTTTTTTAATATATAAAATCTATGGATGTGTTCGACATTCCTCGAGAATTTCGAGAGCTATATAATAATCGTTGATAAGTTGTCTAACGAAATATGAGTCGGAATTATAAATAGTAATATTACATCAATAACATGCATACCTAGCAATAGAGCAATAGCATCAGACCGAATCATTCCCCTTTTTTAATTAAGGATATAAATATGACCTCATGTGTCATGTACAAAAGTAATGTCACGTAAAATTATAATATAAAAAAAAATATAAAATTATAATCTCACGAATTCTACTAAAAGACTACATTGTTGAGGGCTAGAAATCCGTTTTCAAGCAGGACAACTCTTAGTTTCCAACAGTTCACCGAGACTGCTTAGAACTCGACGTTAGCCCGCTACACAGCTCAATCAAGAGAGGTATCCCGCTATAAGTGAATAATAACGTTATATTCTCTAACTTATTGTCATTTAAATCATAACATCCTTGATATTTCTCCTCCACCCACTATCCGCCTTTCCGCCTCACAACTTGAAGAGACTTCATACTCGGATATTTTCTGAACAGGATGAATATATTCAAAATTTTTAAGTTTCAATAAATTTTAAGTAATTTAAATAGAAATGATTTGTATAGAGAATAAAATTTAATTTTTTATGATATTTTATCCATTTTATTTCATCTTATTCTTTGAAATCTATATCCAAAATCCTTCAAATAAATTTAATATATAGGATACGAATTATATTGATCAAAACATTATACATTACAGTAATTATCAAGCAGGGATCTTATACTATATTTTGTTTTATATATATTAAAAAATTTATATTTATATATTAAAATTTAAGTACATGTTCGGAAGTTAACTCGATGTGTTAACTCTCCCAAGACGGTAAGGAGGAGAGCGGATAGTGGATGGGGAGAGATAGTAATTATATATAACTGTAATAACGTTTATGTAAAATAATATTCAGGATATAATAATGAATTTTAGTTATATCTACGTTGATTAGAAAATTAATTATGTTATCTTGATAATGATTTTTAATTAAAAGGTCTTGATACTAATTATAAATTGAATATCTTGGGTTTTGAAGAGAAAATCTTAGCTTGATGAATTGATTAATTAATAAATTATTTTTCTATTGTTTTGGCGAAGTAGTCGCCCTGTCGGTCAGTTGTAAGTTATACGTCACTTGTTGTTTCAGCGAAGTAGTCGATGCGACTGTTAGTTGTAAGTTGAACGTCGCTTCTTCATCATTGGCTTCGCGTACATTTGTGACTGAACGAGAGAATCTTTTGAATGCTTGGTAGTGCGGTTATAGTTGCAGGCCGCCATCCTTAGCGATTCTTGATATCCTTATATATCTATAAATATTATATCTATAAATACTTAATATTTTAGTAAATACTTAATATTTAGCAAATACTCTGATAGGTATTCAAGTGCCAGTACTTAAGATACTTATAGTAACTCACTAAGATTTTTTTAAATATAGTGGACACTATAATTATTTCATAATTGATTCAATGTTTTCTGTATAATAGATGTTTTTATGGTTAGTGGTTTAGGAATTTAACTATCTTGTCTTATATGTATGATTTTACAGATACCACAAATAAATAAAATACAATTATAATATAAGTTACTATTTTATTACATAATACAGTATGAATTGAGAATGACGAAATCGAAATTTATAAGTTTATTAAAAATAACTTTTATTCATTATATACTGTACATTGATTATTCTGGCGTGCTAGTTTGTTATTTTGAATGTTTACCAAAAATAAAAATATGATTTGAATGAATTGATGTACTATTTTTCGAAGATTGTTATAATATTATTGTTATCCTTTTTATCTCATTAACAGTCGTGGAATTGATGAATCGTTAAGAAATTGGTTATTGCTGATTCAGTCATTAACTTTTCTGAAGTTTTTTTTTTCGTACATATTGTTTCTATACATTTGGTTTTTATGCAATAGTTCAGAAAACTACTTCAGTAGTATGGTACTCGATTCAATTGTATGCTTAGATGAAATAAGCATTAATATAGTGCATGAGTATTATTTAACATTTGTTGCTTGATCAACATAATTTATATAATTGAGGTTTCATGAATTAGCTTATAATATATGAAAAAATCATAATGTAATTATTATATTATTATAATGTGATTTGCCGAGTTAATTTTAACGTAAATAAGGTTTTTTAATTTTTGATTATATTTTGATTATATAAATTTTGATTATATTTTGATTAATTTTTGATCATAATTTTGAGGTATAATATAAATCATTCAGGTACGTTTTATTGCCTCGAATTATTAAAAATGTTCTTAATATTGCAGTTTCTAACAACATATTTGAAAATTACTTAATATCTATCATTGAGTTATTCGTAATAATTTTTTTTCTTTTACGATTGGTAGCACTTTTTTTATGTAATTTACCGATCAGAAAAATATTTCTAAGAATATTATTAGATACTTTAGGAATTGTTAATAAAATGAAAAGTAATAAAAACTAGAACATATATTTCAAATTATATTGTTATATATATTGTATTTTATGATATTGATTTTTTTACTGCGAAAATCAGTAGTATTGAAATATATGATTGCTCATGATAATTAACTTACAAGATCCAGTAATAATAAATTCAAAGTAAGTTATTTATTTAAGTTCTAGTGTAAATAAACAAAATTTCTTTTTGATATATTTTCAAAAATTTATTTTATGAATTTTCATTATTAATATAATTAAAGATTAAAGATTTGTTTAATTTTAATAACACTTTGTAACATTATAGGTGGCCTTGCTGATGATCATGATGTTTTGCATATCTTAACTACATCTTTATATCCACCTAGCCAAATCACCAATAATGTAAAAAAGGTTTCTAGTGAAGAAGAGCTTAAGCTTAGTCAAGAGTATCAAAATTATCAAAATAAACTCGAGCGACAAAAAGAAGAATACCACAGGTAAACATATTTGAAACAATTGAAATGGCAATAAGTAAATTAGTAAAAATTGTGTTCTTGTTGAGAAATTCTCTCCAGCTATTTTCTATTCTATCCAGCTCTCGTGGGCTCAGCTTTACCTGTTCCGACGGCCGTTGATAGAGGTTTTACCTTGTCGGACTGTATGCACTCCCTGATGTTAAGGAGTGGGGATG
>JAPYYT010003306.1:0-18337 GCA_030522565.1 Ceratosolen corneri | reverse complement strand
TCACCACAATTTGTACACACTTAAATATATTGCTTTATACATATTGAATAAACTAAGTTTAAAGCACATTACTCCCTCGACTTGTATATTTGAATCTCATTTCTATCATCCTCTTTCCACTATCCGTCTCTCTTCATCCAAACATTGGAGAGAGAATTTACACGTGGGTAAAAAACCCGAACAATATTTATAAAGATAAAAGTGCCTAATATTTGGTTACCATAGTAACATTACAGTATTATGATGTATACAAACCCAGTTTAGATCTATTAAAATCCAACAAATAAAATTATGATTACTTAATAAAACAAAAAATCTTAAAAAAATGCATCCCCTGAATAATAATAAAATGAAAATAATCTATTTATTATCAATACTACCAATATTAATCAAGGGATTTAGTGCACATGAAAATTACATATTTGAATACAATCATCCACAAAATTGTAAAACTAATGAGTACTTCAATATTGATACATTTTCATGTATTGAATGTGATCATAAACAAAATTTAATACCATCAGAAAATGGTTAAATATTATTTTTTGTAACAATGAGTTGTATTTTATTTATAATTTATAAAATCATATTTTTAGGTTTTGCATGCATTTGTAATAAATATAGTAGAATAATTGATTATAAATATGATTTACCAATATGTGAAAAATGTCCACCTGGTACAATTTTAACTTCCGATAAAAAAAGTTGTATACCATGTGGGAAAAGTGACAATTTTACCTGCAGTTGTAGAACAAATGAAATAAAAGGTATTATGCTCTGAATTACTAATTAAAAATCAGTTGCAAAGGTTAATAATTATTTTAATATCAAAAAAGTATTTCTATTACTTAGTTTTAGTTTCAGAAGTTATATAATTACAATACAAAACATGTCTATACGTAAAACATTTATATTTAAACGATTTAAATATATTATATAATAAATTACTATTTTTATTATTTAATAATAATTAACCTTAAATTTATTATACATATTTTTTAAGTTTTTTTTTTAATTAACAAGAAATATTTTAAAATAAATGTCTTGTTAATCAGTTTAATAGATCTAAATCTAATTATATCTACTCTTTTAATCTTATCTGGAGTAAAACTACAAATTATACAGAAAGTAATATTAAATTTAAAAAACATAATGCCCATTAAAATTTTAATTAATCTTATATTTTGTATATATAATTTGTTATGTTTTAAATAATTTTCTATTTATATAAAAATTGTTTATTAAAAATTATTAATATAATTAATAATTTTGTTATTAATGTAAAGGTAATTTAATTAATTAATTTATATTTAAAATCAAATTTATTTATAAACTATTTTTAATTTTCAGTTGAAAGAGATACCAATGCAGATTTGTTGAAAACTATAAAATGCGTTCAATGCTCTAATAATAGTTATCCATCGATAGATGGATTAAAATGTATTGCTTGTCACAATACCACTATAAACAGTAATGGTATTTGTGCATGCCCAATTGCTAGTCATATAAGAATAGAAGATTATTGTTTTCTAAGAGATGAAATTGATTTTTTCAACGTTCATGATACATATCTAATACAATTTTCAAATAAAAACATAGACAGTTATTACTTTAGAAAGGAGTTGAGATTATCTGCATATTTATGTAAGGTATATAAAATGATTTATTATAATTTAACAACTACTTTAAAATAAAAAAGATTGTAATGCTTAATAATTATGAAAAAAGAGTTGGTGACAAAATGTTTTTCAAATAATTTATTTAAAACTAAAATTTCTTTGAAATTATTTTATAAATTTTATTTAAAATTAGACTTAAAAAATGTCTAAATTCGATTTTATGTTAAAAGAACTTAAGATTTATTAAATGTATGGGTATTATCTTAATTAGTTAAAACTCAATTTTTAATGGAAATATTTTTAGTATGAATTTTTTTTCTCTTTATCTTATATTTTGATTTTAGAATGGAGATAAAATAGAATGTGAACATTTGTCAAATATGTGTGCTTTGACACTTTCTGAAACAAGTACACCATGTAAATTATCTAAATCCAACCAGAATTTTCAATCTGTTTTATGGATGTTTTATGAACAGAATGGATATCCAATTATAACGAACAATAAAATAATTCCTATAAAATATACTCTAAATAAAAATGACTTAGTAAGTTTGATAATAAAACTTTTATAATTATATTATTTATTTCACCTAATATTTATCTAAAAACCATAAAAGCAAAAATTTCATATATTCACAATAGAATAATCATTTAAACTTTACAATGGCTACATATGCGCTTAATGGAAATTTAAAATACATAGATACTCCAAATTTTTTTTCCACGTTTTTAAATGATGTTAGATTTGGAATAAATATCAATAAACAATGTCACATTTTTGCCAAGGAATTAACAACTAAAGAAATGTATTTTTTGGTACCATATCTATTATACAATGAAAAAGGGAAATTGTTTTTGAGCAGTTTACCTGTTTTTATTAAAAATAAAGTTGTAAGTATTATTAAAAGATTAAAATTAAATACATAAATTTAACTTAACTTGTTAATAGTAAAAATAATTATTATTTTTTAAATTAATTTAAATTAAAATAAGAACATTAAAGTTTTTTTATTAAACTTAATATAATTTACAGTGGCAACCATTGAAAAAAATTTTTCTTTTTGATAACATTTCAAGTTATAAAGCAATACCTAATTTAATAAATAATACTTTTAAAAAAGAAGGTGAATTTTCTATACTTCGATACATGAAATCAATAGAAATTTTGTAAGTATATTCACATTTATAATTTATTGATTTTTAAAATAATATTATTTTTTTAGAATTACAGTAAAAAATGATAGAGAAGGAGGACATATTTATTCTCCATTAATAATTATTGAATATGATGAATTGAAGAAACAGGATATTCAAGATAATAAACAAATCACAGTAGATTACAAAGTCATTTTTATTTTGACCAATAAGAATGTAAATAATGTTATTGAAGTAAGTTAATAAAACTTTTATTATGCAATTAAACATATTATTTACTTTGATTATTATATATAATTTTTATTTATAGATAGCTATTGGAGTCTTATCTGGATTTGCAATAATATATTCAGCATTAAAAACTTGGAGTTACTGCAAAAGAAATTTCAATGGTATTTTAAATGTTGGAGTTATGATGTGGTTTTTTATATATTGCTTAAGTGCAGTTGCAAATGTACTGCTGTTGGTAACAATTTCTTTTTGTATTTATACTTTTATTTTTTATAAAGGGCAAACAGTTTTGCATATTTTATTACCAACTGATGATGTTGAATCAAAGATATATTTATGTACAATAATAGCATTTTGTTTTAAGGTAAGTTGTGAGAAATACTTCATTATTATATCTTTATAAGTTAATATGCTATAAATTTATAAAATTTTCAAATTGTATTACATTAAAAATTATAAAATAAAAAAAATGCATATGCATATCAAATTTACTTTCAGTAAATCAATAGTGTAGTTATTTTATATTTTAAATATAATTTTACAAAATATTCAATAATGTAAAAATGTAAAAATATAAATTATGTAAAATATTTAAAACTCTTAAATTAATTGCATTATTTGTGAATATAAATACTATGTTTAAACTAATTTTTTTGTTTATTCAAGAGCAATACATTAATAAAAAAAAATGAATAAATCTTCCACCCATTTTGTATCTATATATTTTGAATGAATAAATGATTCTTGACAATTATTTTTTAATTTCATTTAAGCAATGGAATAGAATCTGGATACAGACAATAAATATTCGTTCAATTAATTAAATAATAAAAATTTTTATTTTAATTAAAATTAATAAAAAAACTTAATTTTTCAGATAGTGGAGATTACAGCGCTCGTCTATCGCCATCACAACATTAACGTTTTTTTCATGGATTGGGAGCAGCCTCACACAATACAGGGTCCAGGACAATGCGATTCACCACATACATCGTTAAAGAAGCTCTATGGTGGTAGATTCGAGCAAGACGATTCATCGCAGATCACGAAAAACTATCCATATGGCTCAAAGAATAAGGATAGTAGTGTTGACAAACTACAGCATTTGCCAATCAGTATCTGGAGAACCTACTTCGTGGCTAATGAGTGGTTTAATTTACAAACCAAACGCAGAATCAATATCGCTTTTCAGATCATATTTACTCTTTTTATGTTGGAGGTAAACGCATGTACATAACACTTGTTACTCGATTTATTATTATTTTAAATATATCAAACTGAACAAAAAAAACTAAAAAATGAAGTTGACATTCAAATAATTTTATCTTTTATTTTTAATTTAATTTAAAATTTATTTGAATTGATTAATAGTTATGATTTTTATAAATTAAAATGTAAAATTAAAAGGAAATTTAAGACGTCCTCAATATCAAAATACATTTATTACCTACTTTTATACTTGGATCTTGTAAAATAGTGTATACAATTCTGAAATTTATTTAAAAATGAAAAAATATATAAGCCATAGAAACTATCTGATAAAATGATAATAGAAAAATAATTATAGGTTAATAAAATTATATGAAAGTCAAGTATTCAATTCAAAATAACATCTTGGAATGATGCAATACTTCATTATTCTTAGATTGTAGGGTTAAAACATTGGACTCTAGCAACACCAGAATTACAGATTGATGAAAATGAAAGACAGTCATTTTATGAAAAAAATTTCACACTGAGATTTGGTGTAGCAGCCTTAGTTTATATTTTTTGCTACTGCATGCAATGGATTATTTCAATTACATTTTACGAAAGATATATTAAAAATAGAATGCAGCATTTTGTAGATTTATGTTCCATAGCAAATATAAGTGTATTTATTTTTGCATATGATTACTATGGTTACTATATTCATGGAAGGTAAACAAATAGGAAATTTAAACAAAAATTGATTAATTATAGATAAAAATTTCAATTTCAATATACAATTAATTTTATTTATTTATAAAATAAGAACGAGTGCTTTCAAATGACTCTTCTATGGATATTTATGTATACTTGTAACATGTAACTGTCTCTTAGATTCCTAATATACTAATATTTATTATGAATGATACATCCACAATTTACAAACTTTGTCAAAAAAAATATACAACAGAAACTATTAAACTCTTCAGACATAAATTATTTACCAAAAATATATTGAATACATCATTAAGCTTACATAAGTTTGAGATGGGTAATTGTTCAAATAAATGTATTATGTAGTTAACTTGGTACTTGAGTAATTACTTAAAATAATGATTGATTCTAATTATAGGTTTGATTCAATGTCAATTAATGAATAATAAGATAAATTTTTAAATATCTTAAATAATAGAATATTAATTAAAAGAATTAACACAAAATAATGATAAATTTATAAATTCTAGATCAGTTCATGGATATGCCGATACAGATTTAGAAACTTTGATTAATGATTTTAAAAAAGAAGACAA
Organism: Ceratosolen corneri; assembly: GCA_030522565.1. Classification (NCBI taxonomy): domain Eukaryota; kingdom Metazoa; phylum Arthropoda; class Insecta; order Hymenoptera; family Agaonidae; genus Ceratosolen; species Ceratosolen corneri. Next base: position 12,834 of record JAPYYT010003306.1, on the reverse strand, counting down.
CAATCTTTGCGCTCATAGAGGTTTAATTCCAGGTACAACAAATCAAACTTTCATAATATTATTATCTTCTCGTTTTCGAGAAATTTATCAAAAACTACTTGATTTACAAAATACGGTAAATAATTTACTATAAATAAAGAAAATTTTATTTTTACTTAATTTTAATCGAAATTTTGTATTTAAAGAGAGAAAGTAAATTCATGAAACGCGAAACTTTCGAATCCGCAAGTTGGAAGAAAAATTTACAAACTCATTTGAAGATAAAAAAATTTTTGAAGGCATTTATAGATCATTGTTTCAAAGATTTGGATTATGTTATAAAAAATAGACTTTTCCTAGAGAAGCTCAGTGATATAGAGATTGAAACAAACGTTAACCAATCGACATTTTATATAGGTATTATAAATTATTAATTTCTAATATATATTAATAAAATTTGAACTGAAAAATTACAAAATTATAATTTTGTATTTATTGAATGATTATTGACAATGTATAAATAAAATAATTATAATTATAAATTAATTATAAATAAAATAAAAAGATATAATAATTATAATTAAACCACTATACATAAATACAAACAGTACATATAAATATATAAATACAAAAAAAATTATTACCATTATAATAATTTATTTAAAAGTTTTAATATATAATAGATATTTCATTAATATCTTAATCAATTCAGTACAAAATAATGATTCCTATGTATTTTTTATTTTTAAGATCATAATAATACTTTTGATCGAGCTATATTTTATGGCAACGAATGGACGTTAGGAACTTTTGAAATTACTCTATTTATATTTGTTCAAGCATTATCTGAAGATTATATCCTTGCTTGCATGATTACCATGTTGATTTCTCATTTGTTAATTAGTATTAGTAGATTGAATGGTAAAAGAAATTTAGCTAAGAAAACATTGATCGATGAAAGATTTTTAATGTAAAAATTGAGAAATATATGTGTACGTGTATATAATTAATATATTGTAGATACGTAATGTCAAAATAAAAAATATTTAAACTTAAAAATGAATCAAATATAAATGTATTAATTATTTTTTATTAAATGAATATTTTTTGTGTTAAAATTTTTTAATTGTATCAAATCAATTTCTTTATAAAATCTTCAAACAATTTCCAAATGATTAAATATAGTTTGGATGCACAATAAATATTTTGTTAATAAACATAATTTAATATATAAATATAAAATGTTTAATATAATTTAATATTTTGTTTCAAATAAAAATTTTATCACTAAAAACGCACTTAGTATATTTTTATTATATATTAATTATAATTTATTTATACAACCACATTTTATAACTTTTTAGAAGTTTTATAACCATTTCTGTTTGTTCTTATATAAATGAGAATCAACTATTTTGAAATTATAAAACGTTTGTTAGTATACTTGTAAACTATTAAAATAATACTTATAGTAATTTTTGCAATATATACATATATGTTTTACGCTTAAACCAGTTTTCTTTTTGTAACATAATTTTATTTTCATTCCATTACTGTCATATATCGACAATATACAATTTATGATTGAATAATACAAAACAAGATTTCTCAATTATATATATACCATGTTCAATTATGTCCATTATCATCTACATGTCCAGGACCATGTCCACTATAATCAATACCTAAGAATGATTCAACTGCAATTGTTAATCCAACTAATGGAATCCAATATTTACATCCTTGTAAAAAAAATGACGAAAATATATGTTTAGGATACTTTGATCTATTATAATCCTCAAAGCGCCAAACATAATTTCTTATCCATGGATCTTTTAATCCTTTTTCAGCTAATTTTTTTTGTAAATTTATCAACACTGTTGAATTTTCAATTTTATATATTGATGCATCTGGAACTCTTGGAATCTTACCCATTCTAAATAAAATAAATAACTATAAAATACTACTAACAAATTTACATGTAGATTAAAAATGTTAATAAATGTAAGATAACGCATAATTTATTAATAAACAATAATACATTCATTATTAATATGTATGCATTAATCATAAAAACATTTAAAAATGGATATAAGTAATTTTTTATGTATATTGTAATGTTTATATGTATATGTAATAAATATTTATTAAAATTTACTTACATTACAATATTGTATCATGAAGTACTGAATTTAAAATCTTTGAATTGTAAACAAAAACCGTTGAAATTGTTAACGTTTTACAATGTAATTAACTGTTTTTTTTATATAATATATATAATTAAGGTAAATATAAGAAGAGTTACTATCAGAATAATCAAAACTGACTAAATAAATTTAAAATTAATTTAAATAATTACAATTTAATAATATAAACATTTAAAATATTACAATACTCAATACTCACTTAATTTTATATTAAATTTTGTCATAAAACACTTGACTTATATAATTATAATACAAAATTTTTATTAACGAAGATGAACGAGAATAAGACAAACAAAAAACAGAAATGAAGTATAACTGTGCACGCATGATTCATTTTGAACTTATTGGCGCGTAATTTGAATTTCATAATGAAGAATAAAATACTATTTGCTAAAAATACTTTTATAATAATTATATTAATTGAATATAATAAAATATAACTAAGTTGATTTATAATATTTGTATAAAACGAACATACATTTTTCTAAAGATTCATTAAATCAATAAACAAAGTTCTCTGTTTAAAGTTAAAATCTAATTTTTAAAGAAAAGAACCATATCTCGGAGAAAATTCTCATATGCTTAGCTTTGTTTATTCAGCAAACAACATGAATAAATATAATAGTAACATGAAGTTATATAGATAATTACATATTAAAAAACTACAATCTATAAGTATTGTCTTACAAAGTCAAAAACTGTAATTTATTTTGTCTTGTCTAAAAACTTTATATTTAAAAATGAAATATTTAAATAATTTTTAGTATTTCTAATATAGATTATTTTTTACTGTATAAATTACCAATTACAATATTTATTAAATTTTTATTACAATAAAGATTTTTAAGAAAATCAAGAAAGTTGCAAGCATACGTAATAATGGTCAATTAAAGTTAATAGAATGATGCCTCATTATTTACTAAATCTGTATATTGATAAAATTAATTTCAAATTTCTACTTGAATTATAACGAGTAAATTAACTGTTTCTAACCTATAAATATGTGGATATGTCCGCTTTTATTTATAATTGCTTCTGTAAATCAGCCCTTACCTTGATTTGCTAATGCAGTTACAGATTGCATTCTAAACAATTATACAGAGAGGGAATTAAAAAAAGCAGAATGATATTATATTGTTTAATTCTTTAATCTATTAGACACTCCAGTGAGCAAAAAATATAAATTGTAAAAACACGTGTACCTAACACTTAATACGTATTTCTTCTGTTTTTCTTGACATAAACCTCGTACAGGCATGTGGGTTGAGGAATGTGATAGTTTTGCTGAATTATGTCGTTGTTATTTACCATATTATCTATTAATATTTTTACCTTTATTTATAATAATCTTACCAGTTAATCCTGTGACTGCTTCTCATGAATTCCAAGCCTTTCGTATGAATCAATATGACTTACATGGTATACCACATGGTAAGGAATTATTTGTTATTTGATTTTATGTATAATAGCAATTAAAATATTGAATATATATTATGTAAGATACATAAATCTTTACAATTTCATAAATTATTTTTATTTATTATTGTATTAAATTAATAATTATCCTGATGAAGACATTAAATTTAATAATTCTTTATTCTAATTTTAAAATAGTTTCAGATTTAAATTATTAACATTTTCAAATTTATAAAAAAAATTATTAAAATTATAATTATAATTAAAAAGTATTGTTAAAATATAAAATTTTAATGCAAGGATAATCAATTAAAGAAAATTATATATAGAATAGAATATCTTTCATACAATAAGTATATAAATATAACTTATATTTTATTCTTCAAGGTTGCCGTAGTGCATCAATTTCTTTAGAAGCAAGATCCCTTACAAGTTGGACCACATCAAGACATTGTATTGTTGTTAGAGTTCTAGATCTTAATCCAGAAACTTTTCAGTATATTAGACAAAAAGCTGGAGCATTAATTGTCGTTCTTCCAGAAAAAATAAATAAACTAACTCCACATGAGATGCAGGTACTTAATATAAGAAATTCAAATTGGATATATTATATAAATTAAATAAAACATAATATTGATTTATAACAAATTTTTATTTTTAGCATATAATGTCTTTAGAAGAGTCCATGATACATGGTTCAGAGACTCCAATTCCTGTATACTTTGTTCAGTGGAATTTGGAACTTCAAATAATTTTACAAGATATTGAACATAGTTTTATTGCTAATGATAAAACTAGATCTGCAGCAGAAGCTTTATTTAACTCTATTTCTGCTAGTGGATATCAAGCAGTTGTTTCCACTAGTCAACCAATTATTAAAAATGATATTAAAGTTGCAACTTTGCAAGGAAAGTTAACAGGAACTGGAGCAGAAGATAAACTACCAACTATTGCATTAGTTGCTCACTATGACAGCAATGGTGTTGCACCGGTAATAATGTTAGATTAGATATGATTTATTTTCAAGAAATGAAATACTGTTTATATTTTTAAATAAAATAATTTGTAATGCATAGGTATTTTTAAGAAATTAAGTGCATTTATAAGTTATTATGAAAACTTGTTATAGGAATTATCATTTGGAGCTGAAAGTAATGCATCAGGATTAGCAATGCTATTAGAACTTGCTAGGTTATTTTCTGTACTTTACTCTATAGGAAGGTCTCGACCACGACATAATTTAATTTTTGTTGTGACTGGATCAGGAAAACTTAATTTTCAAGGAAGTAAAAAATGGTTGGAAGATCAACTTGATGGACTTGAAGGATCTGTTATACAAGTAAGTTCTTTTTGTAATCACTCAAATGATTTGATTAATTAAATTTTTAATTTGAAAAAATTTCAAATTTTTCGAATGTTTTTAAACGTTTTCTTTAAACATTTCTGCAATTAATAAAAAAATTAATTTATAAAAATCTGTATTATGATCATGAAAGAAAATGAATCTATATATTCCATTATAATTTAATAGACTTTATATTTTTTATATATGATTTATTTATAATTTTTATTGCTATATCACTTCTTATTCGAATATAATTTTATATTATATATCTTATATTCTAATTTTAAATAGAAATTTTTAATAGCATAAATTTAAATATATTTTTTATAATAATCCTAAAATTAAAGTAAACATAAAAATCATTTAAATAGTAAATTTAATATAGTACCAAAATATTTTTAATTGTAAGAATGTATATTTGAAATTCTTTGAAAGTTTACTAATTATATTACAATTATTACTATAATTTATTATGATTTATTAAAACAAATTATTTGTGGTAGATATGAATTGTTCAATAAAGTTTACATGAAAGTAAAATGAACATACTAACTAAAATGCAAAAAATAAAATATGTATGGAATTACTGTAATTTCTTTAAAATTTAAATCTTAGAAACTAAATTGATTTTTATCCATTTTCAAATAAATATAAAAAGTTATAAAAATTAAACCTATTGTAGGATGTTTCTTATGTTATATGCTTGGATTCAGTTTCATCTAGCGACAATTTGTATGTACATGTTTCCAAGCCCCCTAAAGAATCATCCCCAGGTAGTTTGATTTATAAGGAACTTAAAGCTGTCTCAGATAGTTTTGGCTATAGTAATATTGAGGGAGTTCATAAGAAGATTAACCTAGCAGAGGAGAGTCTAGCCTGGGAACATGAACGCTATAGTATTCGGAGATTACCTGCAGCAACTCTGTCAACTCTTAAAAGTCATGAAGATCCATTAAGAAATACCATCTTGGATATTGTACAGGAAATCCAAGTAGATAGACTTTATAAGCACACCACTGTAGTGGCAGAGGCTCTTGCTAGATACATATACAATATAAGTTCTAGTAAAATATTTGCTGAACCATTGGTAAACTTTATTGAATTGTAATGTTTTCATTTTTGTTTTTGTAAAAATAATAATATAAATATAATTTTTATTTGCAAACATTTATTCTTATGAATGCATTTAATTATGATAAATTCTTCTAAAAGATAATTTATTCTTTGAATAAAGCAATTATATTTATATACTGCATAATATTTAATTATTAGTATATTCAATCATTTAAACTTAAGATAATTATAACTTCTTATCCTAAAAATTTCTTAATTATATTACATTTTTAGAGTATTTCCAAAGATTCCTTAAATATGTGGATGAATTTTTTAGCGTCGCAACCTCGATCAGGATTATTACTATCCGATAAACAGAATACTTTAATCAATACACTTAAAGAAGTAATGCAAAAATATCTTGGTGATGTAAAAATAACTCTTCATACACCAGATAAACGAGATCCAGAATTTGTTTTTTACGATGTAACAAAAGCAATATTGAATGTTTATAGGTAAAAATTAAAGACCTATTTTAAAATGCAATATAATTTTATTTATTCTTATCTAGACTTATATAGACTTAGAATATCAATTATAATAGATCAATTATCAATTATAATCCATTATAATAGGTAGCACTATATTAATTGATTTTAAATATGAAAAAATTTCTATTTGTATAAAATTTAATGTTTCATCATATTATCTTATATATTAATATTTTTCAATTAATAGAAAATTAATTATTAAAAATGAAAATGGTATTACAATCTACACACGAACAATAAACAGTTAAATAAGCAGTAAACAGTTACAACAAAGTAAAATAAACAGATTATATATATTAGAAAAACAAGTACGTTTAGCTATGTTTCAATTTCAAGATAGAAATTACGTTACTAATAAAGAATAATTTTAGATACCGTTAAAAGATTTCATATTGATATTTTTAAATTTTTAAAACAATATTATAATTTATTATATAGTAACTAAAAATCAATGTATATATTCAATAATTATTATTTTAAAAATTTCAAGATATTTATTATAAGATCACTATATAAAAATCAATAAAATAAATTATGAATAATAGAATATTGAATTTTCTATTACAGTGTGAAACCTGCAGTATTCGATCTCTTTTTAACAATAGCTATTATTGTATATTTGGGAGCAGCATACTTAATAGTGCACAACTTTCCTCACATATATAACTTTGCTATAAAAATTCCAAGCAAGTCGAAGATATTTTAAATTAATCATATTGAATGACGTTTTGATCTGAAGTAAATAGAAAACTAAAAATGATGTTGATTTTCCAAAGTTTTTGTAAATTTTCTTAGTTTCTAAAAAAAATAATCTATTGTTATATTAACATTTATATCTATTTAAAAACGAAGATGTTTTTTAATGTTCATAAAGTTGTTCAGACTTCATTGTTCTTTAAATCTTTTGTTTGTGTTTAATATCCTATCATAGTTTACTCCATGTGTTGTGTCTGTGTGTATATGCGAAGTAAATAATTTTGTACTTTACAGCAATATTATTATTAGACCATATATAAGTTATTAATTGTATAAAATTTGTAATAATTTTCAAATAATCTGATAAATGAAATTATTGATACAAATAAATTATTTACTTCTATTAATAATAAAATATTTTTGAAGTTGAAGTAAAATAAAGATGTTTTGTTGAAAATGTAAATACCGAAGCTAAATTTCTTTTATATGAATTTGGAATATACCATTGTATTAATAATAAAACATTTTGTTAAAACCTAAAAATATGTATTACATATAAGTAATATTCTGATTTTAATCATCTTTTTTGTTACAAATTTACAAATAAACAAATTTAGTTGTAAATCTATAGTAGATCTATAGTAAACATTTGTCAACTTCAACAGTGAATTAATTCTTAAACTTTAAAAGCTTTTAAAGATTATTAACTAATTGAAAATTTTAGATGAAGAGATTAAATAAGTTTAACAAAATTTAATAAATTGTATTCTAAGAATGTACGTAATTTAGAGAATCAATTTTTTTTAATTAAGAAATTTTAATGATATTCTGTTTTTTAATAAAATATAAAACCTAATTATTTAAATCACTGTTAGCAAAGAATAAGTTTTTAATTTATAAGAATAGGTGTTTAAAGCGAATGATAAAATTTTTTTGTGTTCATTTTTTACTTCATATATGAGTGTATATTTCATTAATCTGAATCATTTATGAAACTAAACATGATTACGATTTGCTGTTTTATAAATTAATCCCAACATTATGAACAAATAATTCACGATTTAAATATATATCTTTTATTTTTGTCTTTAGTATTTTTGATTGAATGACTTAAAATTGTTTTTATTTATGTTATATAAAATGCTTTAATTATATTATATAACCTTCATAATATTAAGTTTAAGATATTTAGAAAAATACTTTATTCGAAAATTTTTCAATTTCATTTATCATTTTTAAATTAACTTTTATAGAAAATTAATTTATTGAACTTCATTAGATCTGTACCACAGGTCAATTTCTACGAATGATTTTCAAGCTTCAATCAAATATTTATAATTAATAATATTAATAATATTAATAATATTAATATTATTATTAATTATTAATATTATTATTAATTATTAATATTAATAATCTAGTTTCTATTTCCTCAATTTCATTTTAGAAGTAAAATGATTAAAACAATTTTTAAAAAAAATTGATGTTTTTATTTTATAAATTAATTAATATTTCTAGATATACATGTTTTTTTAACTTTTCATGTGAAATTCACAAAATAATTCAAGCAACTATTACTACAATCCCATTATACATTTTGTTTTGTACTGTTTTAAGTATGTCATTAATTACACAATTTAGTTCGTGTATCTAGTTTGTACCTGTTTATTTGTTTGAAAGTCGTAATTAATTGTCTATATATACTAATCGAATAATCAAACAAAAAAAGTATTATTGCACCAATGTTGAATGTGGTTAAACTTGTATCATGTTTTTGTACTAGATAACGGTATCGCCATTCTGGCACCTGTTGGTTTAATATTCATCGTCGCTGCCTGTCAACAGAAAATAAGTACCAAAAAAGACGCATTTCTTTGTATACTAAACTATTTTTTTATTTAAATACTGTAAGTTGTAAAACTGAAACAATATTTCAATAATTTAAATTATTGAAAATTAATTTGAATTATATTCATTTATAATTTATATAACAATATATGACAAACATTAATCACAAATATTTTTAATACAGATCTTCAGTGTTAAGTAAAATAGTAAACAATGATTTAAATAATAATTTATGTTTAAATAATATTAATTTACATTAAAATTTTTTTTTTAATAATTATTAATTCTTAATTATAATTTTAAAAAATCGTAATTATTTAATATTAACAAATTTAAAGTGTGAAATTATTAATTAGATTAATTAATTAAATTACCAATATTCATAAACGTCAAAAAAGATATTTTTTTTTTTTGTTTTTGTTAAAATAGTCGATACATCAAACAGGTTTGTAGCATATAATTATTTTATACTTTGCAGATCCGTAAGCATAAGAACTATTATATACAATATGCAGTTTTAGACCACAAACTGTAATAATGAATTACATTTTGTTCAAAGGTACAATTAATAAAATTTTTATTAAAACTATTTTGAATGCATATTGCATTTTCAATTAATTTATTTGATTTAACATGTTTTAGATAAACAGTGCATTGGAATGCGATCTATATCAAATTTGGCTACAGTATTAAAATTGGAATTAGCCAATATCAAAAATGCTGGTACTTGGAAAAATGAGCAAACTATTGTATCAGCTCAAAATACCAATCTTTTATTGGCTAATGGAATGAAAGTTCTTAATTTTTGTTCAAATAATTATTTAGGTTTATCGGTAAATTTTTATCTCTATATGACATGAATTTAAAGTTACCAAGTTTAAACGAATATTTAATATTATTAAATTTAAGATTTAAATTCTTATTCTCTGTAAGTATTATAACAATATGCTTTAAATTTATGTCAATTTTTTAAGCTTTATAATAGTTATTAAGGAGAACTTAATTTAATAATAAAAGTTTAATTTTATGTTTAAATGAAACGGTCTAAAATGAAAAAATTTATTTATAAAAAAAAAAAAATCAATATATTCTCATTAATTATTTTTATTTATTTAATTTTAACTATTTTAATATCTAAATATTTTTATACCTTTTTTGTAAAAGAAAAATTATTATTTTTTATTATTATTAGGATAATGAAGAAATTATTAAAGCAGCTAAAGCAGCTACAGATAAATACGGTGTTGGTTTGAGTTCAGTTCGTTTCATTTGTGGTACACAAGATATTCATCTAGAGCTGGAAAAAAAAATATCAGCATTTCATAATCGAGAAGATGCAATACTTTATGCATCATGTTTTGATGCCAATGCTGGAATATTTGAAACATTATTAACTCCAAATGATACAGTTCTTAGTGATGAGCTTAATCATGCCTCCATTATTGATGGAATACGACTTTGCAAAGCTAAAAAATTTAGGTTTAATATAAATAATTTTTTATTAATAATTTTACTAAACTACCAATACTAAAGTTTTTATTATAAAATTTTAAATGCACACAGAAGTTTAAAATTGTTACTTATTTTCAGTTATATATTCAATTATTTTTGTCAATAACATAGAAAAAAATCTTAGCTATATATATACATATATATATACAATCACTAATAATAATCCTAAAGTTAATATCAATGTTTCATAATGAAAAACTGGAAAATAACTTTAAAATACTTGGTTAAGGTACAAGCACAGAGATATGATGGATTTAGAATCTAAACTGAAAGAGACTTCAACAGCACGATTGCGTTTAATTGCCACTGATGGTGTATTTTCAATGGATGGAACTGTTGCACCTCTACCAGAGATAATCAACCTTGCTATGAAATATAATGCCTTAACTTTTATAGATGATTGTCATGCTACTGGATTCTTTGGCAAAACGGGCAGGTATTTATTTTATGTTCTTTAATTGTTATATATTAAAACATTTATTTTTCCATAACTAATAAATATTTTGTAATCTCGTAACAATTTGGAAATAATATTAGGGGCACCGAAGAGTTTTTTGACCAACTGGGTAGTATTCATATAATTAATTCTACGCTAGGTAAAGCATTAGGAGGAATAACTGGTGGTTATACAGTAAGTTCCAAGTTTGTCACTGATTTATTGAGACAGCGAAGTCGACCATATCTTTTTTCTAACTCATTACCACCACCAATAGTTGCATCAGGAATTCAAGTATGTGTAAAAAAAAATTATAAAAATATAAAGTAAAATAATAGATATAATTAATCACAATCAAAAATATTAAATTTTATAAAAATATTTTATCCATTAGTAATAACTTAAAAGTTGTATAATTAATATTTATAATCATATATCATTATTAGTCATTATTTATTATCATTAGGTCATTATTAATTTAATATTATAACTAATTGGTATGTACATAATATTTTAGGTACTAGACCTTATAAATAAGAATACTAATTTAATAGAAAAATTAAAACATAATACAGCATTATTTAGGCAACAAATGATTGATGCTGGTTTTAATATTAGTGGTGATATGCATCCTATTTGTCCTATTATACTTGGGGATGCTAAACTTACAAATATATTTGCAGATAAAATGCTAGGTAATCATTTATTTATTGCAAAAAAACTGTAAAACTATGTATATCCATTACAATTTTTAATTATAGAGAAGGGCATTTATGTTATTGGTTTTAACTATCCTGTAGTTCCAAAAGAAAAAGCTAGAATAAGAGTCCAAATTAGTGCAGCTCATTCAATCGATGATATACATAGAGCTATTAAGGCATTTACAGAAATTGGAAAGGAACTGAAAGTGATTAAATAACTATAATATATGTGTAACATAATAAAATAATTTTAAATTATAGAAAATGTATGAAAAGATAGTACATTTTTTATTACCTTAGTTTAAGAAATTAATATATGGTTTAGGCCTTTTAAATATTTTTCCTTATAAACGTTTAAATAATTTTTCATTATAATTACTATGTTGTAATAAATGTATAACGAAAATATATAAATAAATAAATAATTAAAAACAAATATTAAAGTTAAAATAAAAAAGATTAATTCCTCTCATTAAAATTATTTTTGAAACTTTTTCATATAATATTAAGTAATATAAAAATATTAAAATATATTTTGAAGAGAATAAAAGTTGATAAATTTCTAAAAATCAATATTTATATGAAAAAGTATAAATTATTATAAATTAAAAAGACAGTTTAAATGATACAAAGAAATTTGATCCCACTATTTGAATTACTACATGAATATAAGTACCTCGTGCACTAATTGCCTCATGTTTGCGATTTCAATAATATAGTTGTTACAAACTTTCACATAAAACCATCGATTTGTGAGTATACGTTGATTTCCAGTCGATATTTTGAGAATTGACCACAATATCACTGTGAAAAGCGCCACGATGAAGGAGAACCAAAAAAGAAAGAGAATTGCGCGGCAGGGAAGCGTTTTGCTTTTACCGTGTGTTCGTTTTGTTTTGCCGTTTTCGTTGGGTAAAATTTATTAGGGAGCGAAAATATTCAAAATTTACGAAATCACATAAAATTGCTCTCAACAGTTTCACAGTTATAAATTGATCAAAAGCGGTGAAGATGACGGACAATTTACCATACCGCGTTGAATATTCGAAAAGCGGCAGAGCTGGTTGCAAAGTTTGCAAGAATCCTATAG
>JAPYYT010003304.1:0-17882 GCA_030522565.1 Ceratosolen corneri | reverse complement strand
TTACAACGCGAGTTTTCTCTCCAGCCCAGCAGTCGGCCTGTGTACACAAGAAGCGCTTTTCCTGGACTCTGTGCTCGTTACACTATAATGCCCATGACTGATCCAATCCCATCCTAGACGGAGCTCCCAGGAAGTGAGCGCAGCTGGACTACGTCAAGAGGCAAGTAGCAACTAGTGCGTCTCCCCTCGTCTTACTCCATGCGGATTGAAGTAAGATACGTACTCTCCTTCGGCACTGTATTGCCGATCGAGACCCCCTCGGCCCATAAAGCCGATCAAGTTGTAAGACCACGCCGCGATTCGTCTAATCGTAATTCAAACGTATGACGGGACACTTCGTCGTATTCTCAAACCTCGATTATATTGTTAAATTGTACGCCAATTAAGCGGTATTAAACTCACGCGTAACCAGTGCGACAGTGCGGGAAATCGATCGTAAAAGTGTATAGAAAGAACGTAGATTCCATTTATAAACCCCTCCGCGCCTCGCGTATTGCTTAAGTGCGGCATACAACCGATTCTTGTAACGATAATAATGTAATTTACTGTGTAACCAAGTGCGACTTCTTCAAGTTATTTTTTGCTATATAAATCTAAGTGTTAACCGGCATTAAAACCGCCTATTTTATCTACGATTCTTTTTACCCTGCTATCTCGACCCTTCCACTATCTGTTTTTCCCTCACGCATTCGTGGGGAGAATTCACACACTTGGGTCCGCGCCCATTCCTTTTTTATTCGAGCAGGACGCCGAACAATAACAGTTGCGATACTTCGGATTACTCATGTTGACTTGGAGATAGAATTTGTAATTCGATCGTACCTATTAATCGGCTAATCTAGTCTCTCCTAAAAATAATCATTTTGATATCCGACGCAATCAAGTTGCCCGAGTAATTGGATCAGATCGCTGTTTACTCAACTTTTTCATCATTGCTTTCATCAACCGTCATCTACATTTCAATAGTTCTACATTCATCTCTACAAAATAAACATTCAATAACAGTCTGTATTTATAACGCATTTTCTTCGTATATTTATTATTCAATAAACCTCATTTTAGTCTCTCAAAACAACATCTGCTCAATAAATAACATCCATTCTGATCACGTCTCCTTTCGCTATCTGTATCTCCTGATTACATCTGGGAGAGAAAAAACACACACGGGAGAAATCCCGAACACTCTCCCTCTTAACATTGGGGAGAATTTACACATCAGGTTAATTCCCGAACATTTACCAACATTTGTAACATCATATTGAATTTCATGATTGGAGTCGATAGATTAAGTTATCGAATTTTTTATTAAATATTTTTCAAACAAGTATATTTTTCTTAATTTCTTTAAATAAATTCCTTAATTATGGGCGAATTCGTAACAAAGTAATTTTAAAGAAAAATGAATTAATATTCATGTAATTATTCTTTTGCATTTATATTTTTACAATAACATTAATTATTTTATAATTACTGTTATTTATGATTTTTTTACAATAAATCCATTTTGGTCTGTTATAAGCATTCGTTGACATTAAAAAAAATTTTGATCAAATTAATTTAGAATGTAAAATTTATATACAAATAATAAAATTACAATAATTGCATCTTGTTAGTGTATATCAAAATAAAATTCCATTCACACTATTAAGTAAATGAACCTTTCAGTTTATGATAACGATAGATTTTTTAGTCTATAGTTTAATAAAACAATTATTAAATAAAGTAATATATATTATTCATGGTATAAATTAAAGAATTAACTATTTAATTTTTCTATTTTTAAATATCTCTTAATTACTAATTATAATTATGTATACTTACACAATTTATATTTTCTAAAAATATTATGCATTCCTAAATAAGCAAATTTAAATTTAAGTATTTTTAGATGATTAATTATATGTTGGAATTTTATCAGAACGAAGAAGCTACATCTTTTACAATTATTTATGAACTTAAGTATATTAATACAGTAAATGATTAAAAAACTAATACATTATGAATAAATAGACATGCATTTTAATCTTAAAAATAATTATACAATATTATAGTATTGAACGTGTACACGTTGTATACGTAACCGAGAAGGAAGTAGTATGCAGACTGACTCTTCGGATAGCTACACTCCTGCGCGGTGTATTATAGGTATCTCCTGCAAACGGCAGAAATATACGATGGTTGATATATGAGGAAGAGTCATTCTTAAGAAAGACTTGTATTTTATCTAATTACAAATATTCATATATTTTAATTATTTAAAAAAACCATTGTCTAATAAATATATTGTTTTAATTAATACATCAATAAAGTATCATCATTGATAAAAATATTTTACTCACTTTTATATATGAAAATAAACTTAATATATGTAATAAAATTATACATATTTTTTTTTAATTAAGTGTACAAGTTTAAATATTTTAAGTATTTGCTTAAGCAAAGCTTGAGAAATTATATTTGCTTGAATAAAGATTAAATGAAACTTGCAGAGGTTTAAAAATGTATTATCTAGAGAATGCATCATATAAAAAACAGAAAGATAAAAGTAAATACTTTTTTTTGGTAATTAGAAATATGTACATAAAAAATACTTGATTATTTAAACACGTAATCATATCGTTTTACAGATAAAATTCCCTACTTTCTATGAATAATACATATTTATTCTAATGTAACATATATATTATAACACATAAAAAACAATGATAATGTTATAATAATGTTTTTTATTACACAAACGCATAAGAGCATAAACAGTAACGATGTGTTCACTAATATATATTAAAGTTTATTGTAAGGAAAATATTTAAATTAAAAATAATATTATAATTAAATAAATAATAACTTCAATAAATTTATTCTAAAAATTCATTTTAGAACGATCGTAATATTTAAAAAGTAATAATTGTGAATGTACGTCGTATTTAATATAAAATACAATTTTATAAAACACTAAGATATATTTACGAGAATTCGCATTATTTATAATCTACATTTAAATAAAAACTAAATAAATCATTTAACTTAATAAACAGAATTTTTTATAACTTACCAGAATGCCTTAGCACAACAATTACACACGTTGTTACATCATCCGATCCAAGAATATTCACATTTTCTATAAAATTAATTATTAAAATTTATTTATATTTTACTGAAATACAGTAATATATAAGAATCCAAGAAATATTATATTATATGAAGTTAAATAAAATACTATCATGCCATCATCGCTAATATTATAAAAATATTATTGACAGAAGATGTTAATAATTAATTTCAAATATTATTTAGTACCGGTAAGAAAACAAATTTTAGTATCATTTGTTACTTTCAAAAATAATATAAAACTTTTTTTTTAATGTAATAAAATATATTTTCAAAATTTCAAAAACTAAAAATTTAGTAAAAATAATTAACAGAACAATGATAATATACATTTTTCTTGTAAAATGTAAATTATGTCATTATTAAAAGTTCATAATACAAAATATATTTTTAAAGAATTATTATTTGTTTTAAATTTATTATTATAGAGTAATCATTAACTGTTATAACTCACTGTCATGTGGCAGAGTAGCAGCCATTTCTCGTTGTTGAATATATAAAAGACCTGCAGGACCAACAAGTTTTGCTGGTGTCAAATGAAGTTGGGTCGCTGTTTCTCGATATATCGGGTGTGCAGCGTATAAAGATCTACTATCCGAAGGGGTCTCCTCCTGAAGAACCCCGTTTACAACCAGTACCATTCTATAAAATATAAAATAATAATTTATATCAAATTAAGCTACATTTCAATGGTGTATATGTAATTTTAAAAGGCTGCATGTATTGATTACAATTTTATTCATAGGCTTTTTTAAAAAAATAACAAAATATTGAAATATTACTTTAATCTTAAACATTATATTAAAAATAGTAATTAGAGTATTGATATTTAAAGTTACAATAATTATTCATTAATTTGGATATAATTAAGATTGGTTATGATTATTTTATAACTGCTGATATCTAAAGCGTATATCTTTATAAAATAATAATATAATAGTATATAAGAAGGTAATATTTTATCTTTTTAATTTTAATTTCGTAATGAAATTTATATAATATTTTTGAAGATTTTCATACTTTTTATTTAAATACATTTATCCCATTTATTTTGAAACTTGAATCCAAAATTAAAATGTATGATATATATGATATATGATAAATAAAAATGTCTAAATAGAGCATTTAAAATTTTAGCTCAGAAACATTGTTAACTTGAATTTGAATGCTCAAGCTTTTTCAAAAATTAAATTAATAAAAGATATTTTATTTTTATCAACGTGTTCAATTATATACCATGTATATTTAAACTAAAAGCATCACAGAAATACGTATCCATTATAATATAGATAAATATTATTATAGTTTTAAAACTTAGACTTCAATATTTCTTAATAAAATTTTAATTAAAGTCAAATTAAAGTCAAATACCTTTAATACATTTAGAATTCAAGGAAATATTTAAGACTATAATTAAAAAATATTATATTTATAATACGAGCAGTATATCTATAATATGTAGTATTAGCATTAAATTTTATGAAATCATTTTAATAAAGACACAAAATGATAAAGCAAATCGCGTCATGCTCTACTTTTTGACTAAATTTGCAAACATATTAAAGGAAAATATATAGTAGAGTGGCCAAAAAGCTAATCATTGCCTATTTGCATATTTTTACAGACTCTTGATATATTAATATACAAGTATTATTTAATATTTGCATCATAGTTATATACTTAATATATACTTAATCATATTATATACTTAATCTATTATACAAAAAGAAAAAGTAAGAATTTTGCTTATGGAAATATTCTTATTTTTTCTTAAGTGCTAGTATATACTGGTAATGTGGTAGGTATTTGTAATACGATATAAATAAAAATCAGTAAAAAAATTTAAAATCAATTAATAACATTTTAATCCCTTCATAATCCCTTAATAATTTTATATCTTTTTATGATGAAAAAATCTATAATCAATACATGAGATACTTTATTATTACTACTAGCACTAAATTCTACTAGTATTCTAGTAAAAATTTTAGTAAAAATAAATGTATTATTAAAATAAAAATAAAAACATTGTTTAATTAATTTTTTTTCTTTTTCAGTTCTATATTTTTATTTTCTCTTATTATACATTTTAATAAAAAAATTATTAAATATTTAATAAGAAAGTATATTTAATAATCTTTAATTAAGGTGTTTCTAATACGTATAAACTGATTGAAGTATGAGATATGAACATAGTACGTGGATTAATCTGAACATGCATACTAAAATTTAAATTTAACTAGACGTAATAAATACTGCAGGTATCAGTATCAATAAGACAAAAAAGTGCTGGAAGGTAAGACTTAAACTGAATTGCGTAAATGTAATCCAATAAATGTAGGATAAACAATCCATATTGCAAAAAGAATCAGAGGTAAAAAAATAATATAACATGAAGCTCAAATCGAATGCAAGAACTATCACTAGTTAATATAATATAGTAGTAATATAGTTAATATAGTAAGTCAACATCAAAAAGAAATTTAAATGACTGAGAATAAAAGGAAATACTTGGAATTAACATCTATATTTTCAGCATGTAATAGTTGTTTATTAGTTTACTTATTATAAGTTGTTTATTATATTTTAATCAATAATAACGTATACAGTACCGAAAGAAGATAAAAAATATATTTAAAAGTAAATAAGTATGTCCTTGTACAGTTTTTTGTTTTTCTTATTCTTAACAAAATTGCGACGTTATCTCGAATATTTTGTAATTTTATAATTGTTTAAATATTTTAAATTATATTTTATAATATTTTTAAACACAATGAATATAATTTGTTTATTTATTAAAATATTTATTTTATCATTAGAATTTTCTTTTGAACATATTTTGAAATTTTAATAAATTTTAATTTAGTTAACATTTTAATTAAAGGTACATAATAATTTTTAAACACTTTAAATCGATACATATTTGATGCAATAATTAGTTATTTTAATATTACAAGTATTTTATATTGTAATTAATACAATATATACTAGTCTCATGAATATATTCAAATAATCTTATAATTATATTTATTAAACATATAAGTGTATAACATTTAATAATTTAATAAAAAAATTAATTATGAATTTAATATTATAAAAAGGATTTATTGATTTGATAGAGGAGCTGCACTGACAATTAATCATTAATAATCATAATTTTTTATTAATTACAAGCATTGATTGACACGTGTTAGCAAAATATTGATAAAGATATCCGAATCAAAATAAACTTTGCCAAGCAGAGTGAAATTGTTGGTGACGTAAATTACAGATTTTTTTTATGTGAATATTGATTATTTAATCACTTTAGATATTTTATTTTAGTGTAATAAATAAAAATTATAAATGTCTCATGAATACCGTATATCAATTATAAACTTTACAAAATAAATTAGAATTAAATTCAGTAATTTAAATATCAAAAATAATTCATAAAAAGCTCTATCATTAAAATATTTATAAAGTATAATCTTAACTATATACAAATAATATATAAAAAGTTTAATACACATAAAAAACATAATTCAATTTTATTTATGAATATTCTTTGATCAATAAAAAGTTTTTAAAAAATTGAAAAAATAGTTGTAACAAACTTATGAATTTTCTTATACTTCTATGCCATAAAAATAATTCTGATACATATTAATTACATAAACCGTCAGTTCAGGTTCTTTAAATATAGAAAACTGATACATTTATGTTGTGAATATTGTATTTTCAATTAAAAAATTAAAACATTGATGAATATGGTATATGTAGACGAATGAAACTGGTGAAATAGTGATTGTAAAGAGTCATAATAATTTTTATTTATTTAATACATAATAATCCAAAAATATTCAACATATATTAAAAAGAACTATTTGTTTAATACCATATTAATTTATTAATAAATATTATTAATCATGTACTAAAAATATAAATACAAAGGCAAATAATTTTAAGTAAATTTTATAAACTATTCGTAGTAAAATTTATATATATATATATATTTTTTACGTATGCCGTTAACTTGAATCAGATTCGATTATTAAATTTTACAAGTTATATTATTAATATATACGCCAAATATATGTATTAAAATGTACGTTTATTAATATTTCAAAAATATACATAATTCTATTTTTTTAAATATATTTTATAAAAAAATTTATATCTACAAAAATTAATCTAAAAATTTATTACTACATTTAATTGTAATTAATTAAAATAAAAATAATCCGATTATATTGCTTTATTAGATCACCTATATACATTATATTTTCTTAAGTATTAAATTTACTTACACATATATGATCGTAATACATCAAATTATAATATTAAAATTTACCAGATTAAATTCTAATGTAAATACTTATAAATAAATTTAGTGGCCGACAATATATAGTAGTAGATAATATTCCTTATATATATTTATATGGAAAAATATAAATTTTAATTTCGATTCAATTTTTTTTTCTCCATTTTCAGTTCTCTATTATAAAAAAATATAAATTTAAATAAATATAAATAATATGAATAATATAACATAGTATAAATATAAATAATATAATATAATATAAATATAAACAATAAATCGTGATAATTATCAAAAGCCTACGGTAGGTCCGTACAATATTAAAGTTTAATTTAAAATCATTGAAATTATTTTTAAATTAAAAATGATTAAAAATTTATTCATTGTATACTAATTCAAAATAACATCTTATTTTTATAAAACTAATTTAGAAAATATTCTTTTGAACATTTAATAAAAAATCAATTATTAATACTAGCTACACAAAAATTTGTAAATTTAAATTAATTACTGCGTACTAATGCATTTCATTTTATAGAATGAATATTATAATTATTGCATTAGATAGTATACTAAATTTAATTAAACTTTTTAATATATTCGACCAAAAGGGATATAAATGGTATTCACATTTGTTATGCATGTCATAAAGAGCTAAGATAATTACAAAACATTTTTAATAAGAAGACTTCATATATTATAAACTTCTTAATTATAAACTTATCAAAACTTATTATAATTTACTAAAACTTATTAAATATAAATGTTTTTTATTATTTTCAATATTAATCATAAATCTTTATTTTATTTAACGAATTTTGATTTTTTCTAGAATAGTTTCTTACTTTAATCAAATTAATATTGAAAATAAAATTAATTTTATTCGATTGCAACAACACATAAGTCATTTTTATTCTTTTTGTTATTTTATAATTTTTATTAGTTTAGTTTCGATATTGTCTTTCAATATGAAAGGCTTTAAATTTAAATAAATTAAGAAGTTTTATTATTTATATTTATACAATGTAAATGTTTCATCAAATGAAATCTTTTTTTCATTATTATAATTATGAATTATATATTTCGTATTTTAATTATATTGAAAATTTTATTTCTTAAAAAAGAATATAAATAAATATATTGTATTTGTAAATAATATCGAAAGAGAAACGTCTAATTCACAATTAATGATAATCTATTTTTCATAATATCTGTATTATTATACTATAATTTAATTTTAAATTAAAGATATTCTTAGCCATTTAACGAATTTTGTTAAATTTTTTATAATATTTGTATTAATCTATCAAATAATTTAAAAATTAAATAAAAAACAAACCATGTATTAGTTTATACATGCATATAATTATTTGAAAATAAATACATACTGTTAAGAAGACAAGAGATACAATTAAACAATTATAAAAAATATTTTCAAATTCTATAAATAATTATAAATTTCATTTATACAAAATTATTTATATCAGTTCTAATTTGTATTTTTTTATTTATATTAATTTGTATTTATACATTTGAATGTATAAATATAATAAACATTTTAATATTAATATTTTTATAAATTACTAAATAAAAATTGTTTCAGAAAATTTGTATTTATTAATTTTTTTACAATTATAATATCCTCATATTTCAAGTTCTACATTATAAGCTTAAATCAAATAAATACTTATTTTATCTAAGGTAAAAATCGCAAAAATGTTATAATCCTAGATACTGTCTATTCAATAAATTTATATTCATAAACATATTCAGTAAAAAAATATTAAAATGAAATTTGTAAATTTATAATAAAAATGAAGAAAATTAGAAAATCCTTAATATTCAAAATGGATCTAAGAAACAAAAATTATTAAATAAATAAAATGTTTGATATTTATAACTTGTAAACATTTAAAATATAATCTCTTTAGAAATAATATACAAAAATATTTATATATAAATTTAATTTATAAAAATAATATATAATATTGTGGTGGTGTAATTGAGAAATAATAGAAATTTGACAAATATTACAAATATGATATTTTATATAAAAATAAATAATATAAAAAATTTATACTTAAATGGATCATTATATAAATATTAATTTTAAATATTTAGTAATGTATTTTAATCAAATGAACTATGACATACGTAGATGTATCAGTCAATTTTGCCTAAATTTAAAATTATAGTTATTGAATATTAAACTAGACATTCATGAAAAAAGTAGATTACCAATATTCCTAACTGTTAATGTTAAAAATACCTACCTTAAACAAAACAAAAACATATATGTACAATTCTCCTTTTTTACTTTTCATGTTATTCTTATTTTTTTGGAATGTGCATATTGTACTCGTACTCGGCACAATTGGTAAACAAAATGAGAATAACAAAATGTCTCAGTATTAGGCGAATATGAAATTCTTTGTATTTTATCTCACAATAAATGTAAAAAATTATTCACAATATAATATGAATAATGGATACGTCAAGAAATGTTTATATTTGCGATGTATTTTGAATTTTTATACATTTAAATTGTTTTTATATTTTTTTCAATATATTTATATTTATACATAAGATATAGTTGTCTGTATAAATATTTATTTGATTTATGTTCTCAGTAGATTAGTGTATTTATAAATACTTAATTGTACTTTTATTTTATTGAAAAGTAAAATTTTAAAATGATATAATCACCAGTATTAACAATATAAATTTTCTATTCAAATTTTATTAAAACGAATTCATTTTTATTATTTTTAAATTAAATTGTATTTGTATTTTAAATTATTCCTAAAATAAATTTGGACTAATTTTTTATTGGATTTTTTTAGAGTTACGAATGAATGAAAAAGAAAGTTTGGAAATAATCGAAAAAATATTCAGAAATATATTTTTTTAAACGCTTATTTACTTAGAGAAAATAGAATTTGTTTTATTTAATTAATTAAATTTTAATTTTTGTATTGTAAGTTTCTAGTTAAAGAAGTTTTCGAAAAGAATCGTTAAGAAATTGTTTAATAGCATATTTTTCATTCAAACAACAATTAATTTGTATAAAATCTGAGATCTATATGAAAATAATATAAACGATAAATTTTTTTCAATATTTAAAATATTTGATGCATTAGCTAGCATCGAGAAGACATGAGTTTCCTTATTACGCGATCTAAATTTTCTCGTATATTGCCTCAGCGGGTGTACAGATTTATGTTTCCATTGTTTTTTAAGTTTTTATTTTAGTTTACATTTATAAAGTCAATATTTTTATTTATATGTAATTTAGTTATTATTATAATAATTATACCATATAATATATAAAGATTTTGTTTTATTATATGTTTAATATATTTATTTATTAGAATGAGAAGGTATTTAATAAAATACTAATAATTTGTTTGATATTACAATATAAAAATATTACTTTTTACAATTCAATTAAAATTTTCAAATATTATTTTGTATCATGAAATATATAAATTATTAAAAAAATTAAAATTAATTACAATTTTAGTACATTTTTATATATAATTATAAAAGTTGACTTAAACATAAAATTATAACTAATTACCACAATATGAATGATTTATATTTTATAAAAGTGAAAAATTTTAATAACAAATAATTAATTTTTTTTCCAAACGTAGAAAATTTCGACAAAGAGTATCGATTTCCTATCGTAGTTAGTATATCACAAAATCACTGTGCAACACAAAACGTAATAAAGCAATTACACTCCGAAATCTATGAAGTAATCAGTCAATAAATTAAGCATTTAATGAATAAGAAATTCATAAATTGATCGCTTTTGATATATCAAACTACGATTTTTCTCACAAATATTTACCCCGTATATAATATTTGTGATGTTTTCGCTCGTACAAGCGACCTTTCGAGAAGAAAGCAATTGGCTAAACTAGACCTGGCTGTCATGGCCTCAACAGCAACTGTCGTCCATTCTGTGACGCTGACCAGAGAAACATGGAAGTGGGGGAAATTAAGAAAGACTGATCGTGATCTAATTTACGAGGCGTGTGCACACTCATTAGCATATCACATTGGGCTAATTATAGTCTGCACAGTCAGTATCAATTGAAGAGTGGATTGGTCGCTTAGATAAAAATGGTCGATATTACATTATTAGCCAATGAAATTTTCATAGGTTATCAGAAATGAATAGGAATCGACAAAACTTTGAGTACACTACAAACATGATTTTTATCCTTTATAAAATATGAATACATCGTATCAAAAATTACTATTTTTTAAATGCATACTTTACCATTATAATATATTTTACATAAAAATATATTGTATTACATAAAAAAATAAAATAAAATATTTTACATAAAAAATTATTTACAGTCATACACTTGAAACGCAGATTTTATAAAATCGAATATACTATTTTAAATATATATACAGAAATATATTTTTATTGCTTAAATATATCTCTAATCAATAAGTTTTTCTATACTATGAAAATAGTTAAATACAATCAATTAAAGTATATACTTATGCGTTTTTATCATATAATTTCTTTATTATAGGAAAGAACTATTTTTCTTTAAAATGAATACATAAAAATTATTTCACTGAAGATAATTTTATCATCTATTATAATATTATTTACATGAAATAATATAATCTTGTGTATTAATTTATTAAATCAAAAAATTAAATAAATAAAACATTAGAAAATGATTTTATCAAGTAAACAAAAAGTCTTTAAGTGTTAACGTTAATTGATCTTTATATTTGAGATCAAACTTTTCACCTATTAATATAATTAATTATGGATGAACAACTGAAATATATTTTTCACTAGCAACTGCATTATGTTCTTATTCTTTAGTTGCACTCCTCGATTTATGCAATGCATAAAATATGAAAATAGATGCTGTTTAAGCCTACAATGTATATAAGTCAAGGAGAGAGCGTACACATGTTCCATTTCGTTCTCAGGATGGGCGAAAAATTAACATTTCAAAGCGTATCTGAATAAAATTATATACATTATATTATAATATCAAATCGTTGTTATTGCAGACAATCGAAGTTTCTCATTTCAAAATCACTGTTTATTTACAAGACACAATATAAACTGAGATAAATATAGCAGTTTCAACTATATAGTAAATTTTATTGCAAACATTTATTTAATAATCTTCACGCGTAATTCAGTTAAAAATATTTATGAAATTTATGTTAAAAATATATACAAAATATTAATGAATTTAACAGCGAAGTTTTTTTCAATACACAGTATACTTAATTAATTATAATTTGGAGTAAAAAAATTAAAATATCGTACTTTAGATGAGTAGGTTAGAGACATTGTAAATACTATAAAAATGGGATTACTATTATTATCTAATATTAGATAAAATTAGATACAAATAAGGAAATTATAATCTCAATAACTTATTATACAAAAATTTATTAACTTATTATAACTATATTATATTTTAAATAATTACATGCTTTAATATTATATCTTGATACGTTTAAATTTTCTATTTTATATTATTGGTCATACATAGAAAAACTATTTCTTCAGCGAATATACATTTTATATTACAATGAAAATTTAATTAAATTTATTAAAAAAAAATTAATCTTTTAATATACATTAAAATAAAAATTAATGTTATAAAATAATCTATTTTATTTCTTCTATTTCACTTTACATGAAATAATCTTTGCATCCCACATATGCATACTAATCGAATAATCAATAATTAAAAATTGTAAATCGATTATTTTATTAATAAGCTAAAATGTGTAAATATTAAACTCAACATTATATTTTATTAATATAAATGTATTTTAATTTCAGTAATCAATTTAAAAATAATAAATCACTAAATATAATAATTATTGGTAAACTAACTAAATATTAAAAATACTACTTGTATTTAATCGTGGATAATAAAATACTTGTTCGTAAATTATCTATGGATGATAAAAAGTTTGAATTATTAGATAATTACATCTGGTTTTCATTTGAAATATTTTTCTGTAGAAATATTAATTTATATAATTAATTAATTATATATACCACATTAAAATATTTACTATATCGGCTTTATTTAATGCTGAGTTATAAAATCATATTATTTACATGATAAAAATTTTTTTAGTTTACATTTTTTGTAAAACATTTTATTTTTTACGGAATGAAAGAACGAACCTAGCACATCAGTGAAAATTATAAATACCTTAAAGACGATAGTAGTGCATTTACAGATGCTACTTAGTTTTCTAGTTTCATAATGAAAATATTTTATATTGTAATTCAGAAAATTTATTAAATATTTCCAATTATTAAAATGATTAAATATTAAATATAAATTATTAAATTATTAAATATAAAGGAATTTATTAAATATTTCTAATTATTAAGTACATTTTTCATTTAAAATGTTTTTTTGAAAATTTACAATTTAAATATAAATATAATAATTTCACGACATAATTCATAATAATTAATCGAAATGTCAGCTTTAATTTTATTTAATTTTATAAAAAAGTAGAAATATTGAAATTTTTTATTAATCGCTCTAATTATCAATTATTTAATGATTCATATTTTAGTTTTATATAATTTTCATATTTTAATAAATTAATATATTTAGTTGTTCACATTAATAATTATGTATGGAAAAAATAATTTTAATATTTTTGTGAATGATTTTAATCTTATGTTTTATAATAATTTGAAATTTTATTATACATTTATATTTTAAATATCATATTTTTAATTAATATAAAATAAAAATAATATATAAATAAATATATAAATGTTTATATGCTGACTAATAAAACTATATGTGATACATTATTGTAGTATTTTCAAATTTTATAGTATATTGTATTTATAATATTAACAAATAAAGTTTTTAATAGTATGTATATTTATTTTATATAATATAATATATTTTTAATATTATATAGTTTATATTGTGGAATATAAACTTTCAAATTTAATTAATAGAATTACATTTAATATCGTTTATATATAATGTTATTAAACGTAAATTTATAAATCATATATCTTTTCGAGGAATGTTTTTGAAAATTTGTTATTTATATATATAAAAAATAAAGATGATTTTAATTATGATATCGAAAGATCGAACAATGTTAATTATGACTTAAAAATATGATGAAAATATATTTCTGGAATACAAATAAGAACATTTTTATTTACAATAAACTTAGTCCATTTTTATACAGAATTTTTTGTATAATAAGTTTATTTGTCGTAGAATAACTTTTATTATAGGAGTATAATTTTTTAAGTATAAAAGAATTCTTAATTGAAATAAATACTTACTATCGACTTATTGAAATGATTACTTTAGAGGTTAGCTTTTAAAAAATTAAAATATAACAGTAACTCTTTAATGCCATTATAAGTATCTCAAATTTATTGTTTGACTAATAAAATAAGAATATATTTGAACATGTGATTAATTTAGAATTTGGAAATAATAAATCAATCAAATTAAAATAAATAATTTTAAGAGAATATTCGCCAACGCAACAAATTTTAATATACAATAAGAGGTAAACAAGAAAACTTAAGAAAAGTTTATTGTAGGTATAATAAGCCTTCAACCGTATAGTAACGAAAAAATCTTTAAAATTAATGGTTTAATTTAATATGGTCTTTCATTGTTCTGATTATATTTTTTGTCAGAAACTTTTATTAGGTATACAAAGAGTGTAATCAGTAACCACATATAACTACTATATATTCTGTTTTCTAACTTCTTGAAATCCACCCACTTGCATATCAGAAATCGATATAAAGATCGATTTTAGTATAAGGTTATACCGTTGTATCCAAAATACGTTCATGAGAAATTGCACTCGTCAAACATAATTCAATAAACAAACACACTCAACTATGCTTATAAAATCATCCATGAGAATTGTTTTTTTCACTATTAAATAAATAGAACTTAATGAGATACAGAAAGTGACACGTGGTCATCAATTACCATAACCTCTGAATTATTCTCATCCTTTTTATTGACGCTAATAAATGTTATTACGTACAATCTTCGACATTTGTCATGTATACTCACATTTAGATATAATAGATAAATAAAATCATTTTATAATATAAAAATACAAAATTCATGATAATGAAATATTGTAATCTATATTTAGTTTTGTATTATTCCATGAATAATTAATGAATTAATTCGATATAGAAAAGAGTTTATATATTAAAATATATAATAATAAATCTATATAATTAGCTAAAAATAATGTAAATTTAAAATGTTTAAATAATTAACTTAAATTTAAAAAATTTAAGTTGGCAAAGTTTTATATATATATTTAGTTTTACATTATCTTCAAGATCTAATTTTTTTGCAGGTTATAACATATTTTATTTAAAAATAAAATTTATAAATTTTTTATAGCATATAAATATACAAATAATTTTGTCTTAAAAGTAATAGTATCTTATCGAAAAATAAAATCTTTAAATATTAAAAACATAATTTATTATTATTATATATTGCACATATTAAATGTATAAAATTCAATAAATGAGAAAATATAAAACATAATGACTTCTATACGACGAATTCGAATATTATAAATATAAAATTTTGATCGTACCCAATATATATCGAGTATGGTTGTAGTATGAAAATTTTTAAGGTTTATTATAAATACATTTTCAGAAAGGTATTTAAAATGATGTATTGGATATATGCGTACATTACATATATCCGTTTTCTTTTAAATTAATTTGTTTTGTTTTTAATTTTTCAATATATCAATCTTTTTCAAACGAACGTATTAAAAAAGTAAAAAAATATTTTTTTAATTTACAATAGGAAATAATAGAAGTTTTATATACATAAATCTAATTAGATTTAAAAATTTTATAATAAAACTTCCTAAATAAATGCGTTTTAATATTTGTTCATCGTAAATTTTATTTTTATTAAACCTAAATTTAATTTTTCAAATTATTTATTTTAAGTAATTATATAAATATAAATCTATAATATATAATTATTATAGAATAGTACACTTTTATTACAGAACAGTATTATAAAATATATTTTTTTAATGTTTTCAGAATTAGTAATAAATAAATGTTTTATTTACTTAAGTAATTTTATCATAGTATTATTTATAATATAAAAATATATGGTTATACTAAAATAAATTATGTACATATTAGATTAAAAAATATAATTATTTTATCAAATATTACATTTAAATACTGAATTTAAAGAAATTTTATATGGGATAAGTTTTTACTCTCGATATCCTTTTGTTTAGATTATGTGGCTGTAATATACCAAGTTTTAACTGTTAGAAATAATTTTTAATTTGAATGAATAGTCATTATATTTTTTGTTTTTATATCTTTAATAATTAAGTTAGTAATTAATTACATTTTTTTTAAATACTAATCCTTATAAAAATTATATTAAACATAAGTATCTGAATTCATGTTTATTATTATATATAATTAATTTTCTTTTTTTTATCGATTCTATTTGTTTATACACACGTTATTGATTTTTATTATTGTTTTAATAATATTTTGTCTTTTTCTTCTCTTTCACATTGTTTTCTACTTATCCTTGAATTCTTTATAGACAGTTCTTTATATAGTTTAAAATATTGTTTATTTTTTATTAGAAATCTTATTAGGAAATATAAAACTATGCAATGTAAGATACACAAAAATATGGAAAAGAAGAAAGTAAGAACATAAACTCTTCAAGTGTGTAGCAATTAAGATAAATTTCATTTTGTATGGGATTCACATTCATACACCCGCACGCACAAAGTAATGATCAATACTATTATTTATTATTATTTCAATAAACAAGCCGCTACTACAAAACCAAGGATATTAAATAATACATATTTTATATATTATTCAGCAATAATGTATTATGCAATAATATACAAAATATTATATAATAAAATGTAAAATGTACGTATTTTACACTTTATTAATTTAAATAAATTTAATTATATTTAAATATGTATTTTCAATATTTAAAATACTATAGCACAACATTTTTCTTTCTTTTCTCACTTCTTAATATAACCGTCTGTTCGGGATTTTGATAGAATCCCGAGTCGTCACTATATAATACCATTTTTATTTTGTATGTTATTTCTGCTACAATATCTGTTTAATATTATGTATATTGTTTGTGATTATTATGTTTAAATATCTCATATTTCACGATTGCCATGTTTTTTATGCCAATGTAACTCTTGCAATGTACATTTATTGTTTGCGTCTGAATTTGTAACGATACAACCCCCCCCCCCGTTAGTAGCCCCCCGGTATCATCGTATGTCTTTTGTGCGCGCAAATTGTATTTCGCGATCACAGCTTTGACAGCCAAGCACAGCAAGCAGATGAGCTGCAGCGCGCAACGTCTTGGTGCAGGGCGCATGCACA
>JAPYYT010003303.1:0-13409 GCA_030522565.1 Ceratosolen corneri | reverse complement strand
TTCTAATTTATTACCAATTCCCTATGCGCGCACTCGACTTTAATAAATTACATCATCTGTCTATGACTTCCGTCGCCTACGACTGTTATATCTATTAGCCTTACTCAGGCTAAGAGGCTTCGCGTGTCTCCTAAAACAATAATTTTCCAATTTCGCTATTGCATTCTATGCGCCACATACTATTCTGCAACTTTTCTCTAAGGCATAGTTAATCTCTTCTGGAAATGGAATTAAAGCAAAAATATTTGGGCGCAGCCAAGAGCTTTGGAGCTCCTTAATCTTGCATTGTTGTATCGGCCACGAATAATACACGAAATGCGCATGCGACTCTAGTGAATCTATAACTGAACTACTAAACATATTATTTAAGTATTCCTCGGTGACTAAATATGGAAAATAGTCACTTTATCCGCCATTTTCTAACATGAAAAATTTACATTTAAAATATTCTGATTTTTTTTTTTTTTTCAACGCTTTGAAGCATTTTGACAAGGATTATGAAATAAGGCATTTTTCATATTATTAAACTAATAAATATTATTCAAGTGTGGCGAAAAATTCAGAAGTAACGTTGTCACTGAGCAAAATCAAGTTCACTTCACGCTAATAATATGCTCTTCGTGAAAACTGAAAATTATAATGATATTTTGTAGATCGTAAAGTTTAATATTAACGTTAATAAATAGATTTCGATACTTGGACTATTTTGCAGCACGAACATTTCATAAACCAAATTATTAATAGCAATGATGTTTTTCCATATTTTCAATGTAAGCTTCGTACGCTAAATATCTTAATGTTAAATTACAACAACAGCGAAAATAAAATGTTTGAATGGAATAATTATAAGATTTCCTTTTATAAATATACAACGAAAGTAGTAATATTAAAATTTCAGAAAGCTACAGTAGTTCAACGACAAGCAATCTAATAATTTCTCCTCGAGTTTCCTTATTTAGTGGCAAGTTCTACATTGGTAAGAATTTTGTATAATTAACGCAGGGGTTTCCATTGTTAGAAGAAATCTTAAATTATCATACTTATATTGAGTTTTCATTTTATACAATCAGCACATTCATTTTAAAATATACAACCAGATTGTGTGCAGTCTTTAGTCGTTCATTCACTACATAATGCAATTAAAAGTTAATAATTGCTTTTATAATTATACATATAAAATTGTATGCGCAAGTTAAGTTTTGTTCTTTGTTCACTTTATCTTTCAAGCCTTAATTGTTTTTATTGAAATTAAATTATTCTCTAATTATCAATGCCGGCTAACAGTGCAAAATATTATTCAGAAAAAGCCACAATAGAATTCACAGTAAAACAATAAATTTATCGTTCATTATATTACTTCGCTCTTAGGTTCTGTAGATGCTTATTCTCTAAATAATATTTAGAGTATTTCAATTCATTCCAATACAAAAACAAATGCATTTTATTAGCTTATCGATATAATTTTTCTTACATTTTATATGTAAAGTCAGTTAAGGCATAAAACCGAGGATAAGGTACTAGAATACAGGCTCGAGGCATATAAAAATGCAGTTACGGATAATAAAAGAGAATGAATAATTAAAGTAATTAGAAGTATACGACAAGTTGCAGACATCCAGATATATAAAATGATCGGGACGATTAATTCCTCTCTCAAGTTTAATGTCTTGGAGGTAAAACATTAAGGCAGTAAAAACTGCGAATATCTCCAAATTCAATTCCACGAATGTAGTTTAAATAAGTATTTGTAATTTCATTAGAATTAACGCATTTAAGGAGTCAGAGTGAAACAGATATGCATGACCTTAATATAATGTAATTAGAGATCCAAATTGTTGGAAATGAGAATATTACTTATTTATAAGTTGGGATAAATCAGCGCAGTACAATTATAGATTTCTCCACGCTTAAAATTGTAATTTAAGAAAAGAAAATTATTACGAAGGCATTATTTTTCATTTTTAAGAGCCACTAACAAAGATATATATTTAGCACTGTTCATTGCTCTGTAAAATGTCAATGAAAATTCACACAAATAATTGAACATTATACGCTTCTACAACAAAAAGGTTATTATCTTCGCCATTTCAATGTCAAAATTAGAGGATAACAACACTCACTGTAAAGTAACAATGTCCAAGCTTTTACGGCATTAACAACAACACGAGCATTTAATAATAATAATAATAAACTTGACTCATTTCAATGGTTTCTTATTATAAATGCTTCTTTTATGAGTACGAATAAATATATAATTATTTAGGTATTTAATATTTAATATTTATATATAAGGAGATTATATAAATTTCTTAAAGCATAAGAAATGTGGTACAGTCATCAAGATTCGGCTATATTGACAGAACAGAATATCGAAGCATAATTAAAAATAAATAAGATGGGCTGATAAAATTAGTCAAGTAAATAAGTGTAAATTGCGGAAATTGAAGGAAAAGATAAGGAAGAGTTAGGATTATGTTAAAACTTTAAGAAATTTCACTTTAAGAAAATTCTAGTATATATATATAAATTCTAATAATAAAACTAAATAAAATTAATTATTACTCGATAGTGAGTACGATAATAGTTAATGGTAAAACGAATGGCAAAATAATATGATATAAAGCAGAGATAAAATGATAATAGAAAATTGTTGTATTAAAGATGTATAAGATTTAGTTAACGTATTTAGAGCAAAAAATTATGAATAATAAGAAAATAAAATCTATGAAATAACATCAAGTGTGCATGGGATAACGGCAAGCTAACGTGTAAGAAGATTTACAAACATTTGTAAGATTAATCGAGTATAGTGTAGCAAAGATGCTTTTATTGATAGAAATTATTAATCTTCAAGTACAGAAAAGATATTTCGATTCTTTAGTAATTTTCAAGTGTTCAAACAATAGGCGAAAAGAATCATATTCTCGAACTGCTTATATATCCTAGAATTGCGAGCTTAATAATTGAATGAAGTATTGAGAAAAACTAGAGCTGATAAAATTCGTAAGCATATTTTCAATTTACAGAATAAAGAGGCTAAATCCAAGGAATAGGAAAAGGCAAGTATTTTTCAATTTCGAAAAGCAGAGATAAAAGAATACACTCGTAATAATGTTGCGAATGACTTTTTTTTAATGCAACGAAAGAGACCTCTTTGTTTGAAATATTAAACAATAAATTAAAAATATATAAATGTAAAAAGATTCGAGAAAAAGATTCAGAGAAAAGAATAATGACAGAAGGTAGCGTAGATAATATAGTTATAAATGTTCTTGTTGTTTCATCTAAATTATCGAGGTAATTATATAATAAAATTTACGATGAGCCAAGTAAGCAACTAAAACAGAAAATAAAAATACAATATTTGTAGACGAGCATAAAAATCTAAAAGGTAAAATATAACTGCATAAATCAACTTATATAAATTAAGAAATAACGGTTACGCGAAGCTGGCATTTTATTCAATATATTACGTATACACAATGCAAAAATTCTTTCACGAGGGATTCTTTATCTAATACGAGCCACAATCGAGAATAATTTTCAAATATTAACAAACATCACGACGAATATAAATATTTATAAAATCATTGAAACGACTGCTTTCACGAATCAGAATTTCCAACATGAATGAAATGAGATAGAATTACAATTCCCCGTGTAATTGTTTACTTCTATTAGACACAGAGGATATTAAATTCTGTGCGCGACGATATTTTACTTGTGATATTTCAAAGAACAGCTGGTTAGTCCGTTAAAAGCGTTGGAAAATATAACCGAATATCGATCATTCGATATAAATAAATCATACGAGAGTTAAATGAGCATTTTACGTAACAATACTTATAACAGTATTCAGCCACATCAAATTAATAAGATTAAAAGCCATATTTTCTCCTCATTTACCATATTTAGAGCTTGCTAATGTCTAAGAAAATTAGACATCTCTTAGACAATTTCACCTTTAATAATAATAATGATCTGTTTAGTAATGTGTGGCTGTAATTAATGCAATTCCTAAGTGAAATGAGCTAATTAAAAATTATTGTAGTAATTATAACGAAGTTAGTAATTTATTGGCAAATAAGTTTTATGTCTAAGAATCATTAAATAACAAAAATATATGAAGAGCTTTTTATTGAAAGAGCATGGGATCTTCGACTCGGGAACGTCAATATTAATATGCTTTCATAAAAATCGAGCCTAATATTAATTAAGTTAATTAATCTATTCGTTTAATATTTCATTTATCATTAAAAAGTCCAAAGTACGTGTCGGTCGATTCAATAATACGCAAAACTCTTTTAAATGACTTGATAAGGAAAAATGTAAAAGTCACGGGGATTAAATTTCATTTGCAAAATACAAACCATCTGTGGTTGATAAAATATTTTCATTTATGCAAAACTCGACTTCAGAAACTAGCGAATTAATAGACTGTGGATGAATAAAGCTGAAACGTAAGGTTTCAAGGCTATTGTCATAATGTCGCGAAGCTTAAATCGACGTGTTTTTAAGTTAGCCTTTATAAAGTTTTGGAATTGAAATGTAATAATAGTGACGGCGATATATTTATTTCATGATTTGTGGGACAGAATGCCTTTGAAGTACGAAAAGCCAGTAAATTTAGAGGCTGGATGAGAAATATTTTCATTACATTTATTCAAGTACGGTTCGTACAGTAAGTTGCGTAACAAAAATTCTTGCTCAATAGCCCTTTCACAATAAAAATTTACTGCATATCGTGAAATTGTGACGACGTGATGCTTAATTTTTATGATTATGAATGTTTTATATCCAAATTGTTTTATATTATTTCATTAGGCCATATAAAGTTACAATAAAATAAAGGACTAATTACAAATTCAAAGTGTAGCTATATGACGTTAATTTAAATTATAAGTTTCGCTTCGAATTAATTAATTAATTGCACTACACTCGTACAATTGCTTTAAAGTTTAAATTTCATAATAACTTGTATCTCGTATAAGGACTTTAAAGTTTCAAATTAATGGCAATTTAGCTCGAGTTCACGTTCACGAGCTATGAAATTGTTGATTAATTCAATACTTCTAATGACCATCTTTTTTAACCAACAGTCACAAATAATATACCGCGAGTGCGTTACATTGTCAATTCTTCAGAAATACAAAAATCATGTTTCCCTCCTCTTTACTCTCGTTCCCAACTTTGCTCCTCTTTGCTCCCTTTTTTTTCTTCAGCACGCCCCTTTTGCGTGCGCAATTATCAAGTGTCAGCACCTGAATAGCTGAAGCCGAACTGACATTGTCATGTAAATAAGTAACAGGCATCCTGTATTTGTTATTGAATAAAGCGTCGCATCCACGTGGACATGAATAGTATTGAGAAATGCGCGATTGAAGAAATGAAGTCGCGTCAGGGACAGTATCAGCCGGCGAAATAAAAGTGCCAAAAATTAAGAAAGAAAAAACGCAAACTTAAATATGCGAAATTGAAATTCCGAAAGAAGCACTTTTATGCAGCAGCCGTTGGTCGTCTTATTAAATTCTTACGAATCACCTTCCCTCCTATGATTTTTTCATTTTTAATTCTTTCGGTCTTCCTATCCCTTCAAAGTCCTCCTTCCATTCTAATATTTTCAAACGACACTCATTAATATTCTTTTATTTTGCGCGCACATTGTGTGCTTTTAGGCGAAACTGTCTCCAACTTTGCGTGCTTCATTTTTTTTCTTTCACATATTGATCTCACCCGTAAAATGCCTTGGATTCGCAACCTCGTGTGCCGCTCGTCTACCTAACGGATCCATTAATTCGCCCTGGTTACGCGAAAGTTAAACTTTGTCACTAATGGAGCCGCGTCGATGGCCATTTTGGTGGGCAGCTTGCGGACTTGCAGCTTCATCTGCTTGGAGATATTTTCCCGCTCGCGGAGTCCACGTAATATTCGAGTCGCGTATTCTTGCAGCGTCGGGGAGGTTAAGAGAAAAAAGTAGAGAGAATTCTGCGGCCGAGTGGCGAGGACGGGCCGAGAGATTATCATTATTCTTGGCTCGGCTTTCTCTTTCAGCCTGAAAGTGAAAATTACAGGCGAGTCTCGCTCGGGCTTCGCGTGGCTTACAGCGACCCGAGGGTCAGAGGGAAACGCGATATCCGGCTCTTCCGTCTCACTCAGATGCGACGGCTCCCTGACCTTATCCACTTAAATCCCACCGGAGCGCCAATGCCGTCTTCTCCCGTCTCTTTCTGCCCGGGTAATTGACTGCTGTGCCCGGGGAAATTATTCGTGATCGCGGGTGAGGGCCTCGCGAGGAGGACACGAGCCTCGTGTTTGAGAAATACGAGGGGTTGGCCGATCTTTTTTGCCCTCCAATGGGTTTGCCTCGAGACTGAAAAGTCTTGATACCGATTGATCGAATGGAAAGGCTAGGATGCCGTAAAATTGCCGTAGTTGATTGACGAGCCGAAGGTTATACGTGTATTTGTTGAATACTGTTTTGGCTTTTGATAAGGACTATGTGCGTAATGCGGTTAGGCCGAGGAAATCGATCCGAGGGAACAGATCCGAGTCACTTAATTTCGCGCACTTTTGCCTCCCGATTGGCCAAAATTAACGTTCGACGGCATGAAAAGACTTGCCTATGACTTATCAGTGACTATTGCTCGTTATAACTCATTATGTCATTATAATTATTGCATTTAAATGGCATCTCGAGCTTTTACAATGAAATAAAACAAGCAAACATTAGGCTGCAACACGTACTACGAAGGAAAAGAGGAGGCGAAGCTTGTTTTAATAGACGAAATTAAATAGACGAGCAGAGTTGGGCTGTATTAATGATTAATGATTAATGACGATTTGCGTTGACGGAAAATCGGGTTAAATGAAGGGAAAAGTTGCTTGACAATATAAGATTCGATGGCGCGTTTTGCCGAGTCAGAAGGAAATTTATTAATTTCTCGGTACATTTACTTCTAAAAGTATTGCACGCCCGATAAAAGAACATCTTCGCGTTGTATTGCAATCGTATTGGAACTTTCGTCAATAAATTCATCAATAAATTATATTAATGCTCAAATTTATCATTAATTTGTAGTAATTAATTGTTAAACGAAGTTGTAGGTATGAAGCGCGAAGCGATAATTCCTCCATTGTTTGCCCTCCTTATCCACGACATTCAAATAAAGTTTTGAGTTGCGCCTATTGATTAAGCCGCGGTAATTTATGCGCTTATGGTCAGTAAAGACAAGACTCGAATTTATCGATATTACGACATCGATGCCGACACGAAGGAAACGTGGTCGCCTAGGTACAAGTCCCAAGGTCACACTCATCGGCAGAAAGATCCCCTTGAAGTTTGGGATATTGGTGGGGAGTGCGTAGCTAACCGTAAATCGCGTGCCACCGTTTGCTTGCGAATTCGTGTTCGACATCGACATGGACAATTAGAGGTAGAGGCCAGAGGGAGGAAGTAAGTCGGCCGCAAACCAAGTGGCCCAAGTCCCTCGGCATTCGACACTTCCGCCTTAAACGCGAGCTCCACGAGAGCTACTGAATAAGCAAGATGCGCGAGCAAAAAGCGAGAGTGAGGATCCTTAATTGAAGTAGAGAGAGAGAGAGACTCCGGTGGCGAGAAAAACGCGGCTACCCGAGGAATCCCCCCCGGCACTGTAACGTCATCGATTGCAAGTGCAAGCTCCGCATTACGGCCCGTGACCTGGTGTGGGTGAACCTCTTCCCGGGGCGTCTTTCCGTCTCTCGGTCTCTCAGGGGTCGCGCGCCCTCGACTCGATACTCAAGCAACGACCTTCTGGGAGGACCGCTCCAGTGCCCCATTCACAGCTCGCCCTCCGCCGTCGGGGAATTCACGGCCAGCCTCCCGACCTCCCGTACGTACGCGAGGGTCGATCTCCGGGTCTACTAAGTTCGCGGTCGTTGCCCCGGATAAACTCCGCGTCAGCTCCCACAGGATTCTTTCCCTCCTCTCCGGGACTGCCGGCGCTTTATTGGGGTTGGGGGGGGGGGGGGCGGAGGAGGGCGGAAAGCCCGGAAAATTCTCGGTAAGCGCTTCGATCTCGGGCCCTTTAATAGCAGTCCTCCCAATCACTTTGCCGCTTAATTGATCGCGGCCTCGGAGTCTGCGGGAAAAAGGCGAAAGCGGGCGGGGGTGTTTCCCCCTCCTTGGCCGCCGGAAGGGTTGACGACCCAAAGACGTCCTTTAT
Source organism: Ceratosolen corneri (assembly GCA_030522565.1). Taxonomy (NCBI): domain Eukaryota; kingdom Metazoa; phylum Arthropoda; class Insecta; order Hymenoptera; family Agaonidae; genus Ceratosolen; species Ceratosolen corneri. The sequence goes on along the minus strand of JAPYYT010003303.1, from coordinate 5,205 downwards.
CCAGGGGCATCGATCGCCTCCATCCAGCCCTCGGGCTCCTCTGCTGGGGCTGGTGCTCGGCATTACAGGTGACGGGGCAAACGCCTTTTCCGACCGCTTGACTTTCCATTTTTCAGGGGCTTCTCCGAGTCGATAATGCCAACTTCTTCCCAATCCTTGGCCGAATTCATTCGGATTTAGAAACTCTCTGGCCCACGAGTCTGCGTCTTAGCGCCGGATTTATTTTTCTAATCGCCTCCTTCAATTAGGAATTGCTCCTCGATCTCTTTGCAGCCGAGCACATTTAAGAACAGCAAATCCAACTTCCCGTACTACTTTACATTCCAGCGGTTCAGTTAAAAAAAAAATATATATATATATATAAATATTTATATCTTTTGGCTAATCGGAGATAAATTGAGAAGGGATAAGTGCATTGATATGCCGTTTGCAAAGTATAATCGAGCAGCTCTCTCTCTCTCTCTCTCTCTATCCAGTGTAATTACTCACAGTCCAATACTGTAATGTGCTCCGATAAGGGAATGCATTTTGTTTGAGTATATTCAATAATATATTAGACATTTAATAGTTATTCAGCTTGTTTGTGCTTACGTGTGGATTCTTACGTGTGGGAATCACAAGTTGCTTTATAGTTGAAGTTTAAGATTTCATTCTTATCTCTTAAAATTATAATACTACGAGGGGTAAATTGTAATTACGATTTGCAACGTTGATTTTATTGTTTAATCGTTTTTTTCATTCTTTTTTTTTTTTTTTTAAACAAACACTTACTTAAATGTTAATTGCATCGAGCTAAATAGGGGCTCCGCTTCCTCTATACACACAGCCACTGTGTTATTATAGATATTAAGTTTCTCCAAATTTTATTATTTCTCGGATGGGCAAATACGCATAGCCGAAGAGCTATAAAAATTTTAATATTTTAGTTTGCGATCAATTTTCGTTTAGAGTGTAATGCTGTAACCGTTTATACAACCCATTCGTAGGCCGGGAAATATTTAAATCAAACGTAAAAATGTTCGTAGCATAATTTACGTCGCCGTATAAAAGAATTCGACTTCAATAAGAAATAGTAGTCCATCGTTTTTGCCGTATCCAGCCATAAATTGGCCGGATGGCAGCATTAAGAAACAATTATCGTTTTAAGTTTTCAAAAGCAATTTTGCCTCGAGAGAGGAAAATGTTTCCCGCGGCATTTTAACATTCTTTGGGACTTTTTATATTAATCATCGAAAGTCAAAGTCGAGGAGCGCAACCGTATCCTTTAAAACTGCACGATCGAAGCTCTCATTCCAAAGGAATGGAAGCCATTTTTATATAAAATTTCGGCTACCCATCACAACGTTATCTTAAGAATTATTCTCGTACGGCTCTGCAAGTCTTATAATATAACAAAATCCTCGGACTACTATTCAGCTCAATTTATCCGCGGTACTTCCATCTTCTTAGAAACTGTACATAATACTGGGGCAGTAAAATCAATGTTGTTGTAATGGCTTCCCATCTAAATCTACGGGACGCCATAAAACTTGGCGTTCACGTGAGAACGCACGTCTTTATGGAGAAAGCTCCTGCTCAAAAGAAATATAAATATCTGCAAATAAATACGCACATGTAAATGCAGGAGAGCTCACCATTAATCACGAGTAATTAAATTTTTAATCTGCGCATCCTTAAACAATCACGCAAAATGATTCGTCTCTGATTGGACACGAGTTCAGAAAGCAATGACAATTATAATAATGAAAGATCAAAAATGCATCAACACGTCTATTGCAAATAGAGTGTACATGTGAAATGTAATTCTCATTTAAGTACGAGGAGAATGTAAAGCGTGAGATGGTATTTTATAAGAATATTTGCAATGAATCTTTTCGTCAAGTTGTAATTAATTACGGCGCCGAACGGCCAAGTGGAAATTAATAGAATAGGATAGAATGAATAGAATGAATAGAATTGATAAGATTGAGTTTGAAATGGAAGCAGAGTCTGTATAAGAATGTTAACCGAAATTCTTCCAATGAAAGTTCAATCGAAGAGATTCACAATACGAATTGCGTTTAAATTCACATGAAACCACTGCCGTATGACGCTGTAAGCCTCTTCGCTCATTATTTCATTGCCATTGGACGTTATTATACAATGCATTTGCAAAAAAATCAACGCTCATAAATATATTATGTCACTTTTGTCTAGTCGGTATTTTATTAATTGCAATTGTAGTCTCTGCCAAGTGAGGCGTGCATTTTCAATTTTATTACGACACTGATTGAATAGCGCAGCTTATGCGCGCGCTTTTGTATTATTTTTCCAAATAAATAGGCTCAAACTTAATTGAATAACGAATGTTATGCAGAGAGAATGCGCCGATTTATTATTGATTTAATTAAAACGATGTTTAATTTTGCATGTTCCGAATGAATTGTACGGCTCGTTCGAGCGATACCATGCCTGATGTCCAGGATTTAAATTGAAAATGAATCCAATTTCATTTATTCAAATTTCAACTTCAAATTTCAAACGTTCAAATTTATTTTAAAGCAAGTGCGTTACTTTCGAACTTACGTGCGAGCAATATCGATCCACCTTTTGCGCCTTATTTACTACGATATTTAGCCACAAAGTCACAAAGTATTTGCCATTCCTTATTACGTGGCTCGCACGTTTAATCGACCATTAACCAGTGCATTGCATTAATTTGCACCCACGCGGAGCCTTATCGCTGCTTAAACAATTAATATGCACTTTTCTGCCCTCGCCGTGAGAGCAGCCAGGCGATAATATTAATTTAACATTTAATAAAATGCGATATTGTGCTCGATCGTGCTCTATGCCGAAACGAAGGAGCGCGTCTCAATTACAAGCAATTTGCTGATTTTAGTGCAGTGTCAACTGCCTCAATACAATTTTCAATCCTTCAATCGTCGACATCATTCCACGTGCCAGCGCCTCTTATTAAGCCAACTCTATGAGATTAATAGATGCGATACGTTTCTTTCGCGACAGACGTCTGAAATTATTCTAACAACGCGAACGAGCAACAATTTTGCATCTTATAAAAACACATTCCGAAAATCATTTATCAAACTGCCTGAAGTAATCAGCGGAGAGCTGATCTGAGCTTGACAGTTAATACATTAATGGCTCGAATGCAGTACGTACGAACACAAATTGAATTTTGGTTTGAAAGTATTTTCTGCAATGTAAGGTATGCTGTCACTGTGACGCGAAAGACTTTTCGGCTAACGATATCGGAAAACGAGGTTCTACCTTGTATCACTGCCAGATAAAATCCTTCGATAATCATTAACGATAAAAGAATTGCACCCAATGAGCGGACACGCTTAACCCCCCCACCCCCCACCCAACATTAATAGCTCCAATCGAATGCAATTAATTTTCCGAGCTTCGCAGACACCCTCAATACTACAATGCACCCCGAGTCGTTCAGCATTCGAAATCCTTCGAAATCGCCAGCATTCCAAAGCCGAGTGGCGAGTCGCGCCATCATCTCAACCCAAGCCCAACTCTATACATTGCACGCCTTAAAGGATCTTGGAGCGGCAATTTCGACATTATTTTACCACACGGAAGCGACAATTCCGCCTCCCCCGAGCCCCAAGCCAACTTGAAGAATTGCATACGCAAGCCCAGAGCACACTTGTATCCCCAGCCTCCCACAAAACTACCACGTACACCTTTAGCATCATCAGCCACGATCGATACGAGCGCATCGCCCTCCCCCTCCCTACCCTCGACCCACACGCGCGCCACCCCGCAATCCCCCCGCAACCCCCTCTAAGCAAACGTACAAATTGCATCCTTGAAAATTAAGGGGCAAGCTCCGAGGTCTCCAAAGTCTCCAGGCTCCGTGATCGGTGGCTGCTCGAGGCATTATCGATGATGCCGTATGCCCAAGGGCAGCTAATCAATCGCTACTCCACTCGGCCTATCAAGCTGATTATTAGGAGGCCGCGAGTCTCGGCTTGGACAGTTGCTAATTCGGAGGAGGCGCAACTGGGACGCAGCGGCTCTCCGTATCCCCGGCGTCGACCAGAGTCCGGGCTCCCGTGAATCGCCGCGCGGGCCTCGTCTTGACCCCCCGCGACCCCCTGTCCGGGCGTCAACGCTAAACGCATCCATTAAAGCGTCGGGCGTCGCACCCGGCCGTGGGAGCGCGACGCCCCGCGGGAATCAATATCCGCGGGTGGGCCTCTCCCGCGCGCCCCGTCGCCGATGTAAGGGGTGGCGCGCCCCACCCGGGACTCGGCGCCGCCACCTGCGCCCCACGCTCTTCCCGCGCGATAAGCGTGATTTAGAGGAGGCGCCGCGAGGCCGGGGCACCAGCCCGGGTGGGGACTGCGTGCGCGCTGCATTCCAATGGCGCCCCTCCACTGTCTACTTGTCTTGCCCGCCCCCGCGCGACCCAGCCACAGCCATCCAGCAGCCTTGGCAGCTGGGGCTCTCCCTCGTGCGTTGGCTTTGCAACTTAAATCGGAGCCTCTGCATTTTCCAAGGGGACGAGTGATCGCCCCGCCGGGTCAGCCGCTATTAGGTTGACTCGAGGACCAAGAGCGGACGAGAGAGCGCCTCCGACCCCCGCGAGCCTCGAGCTCCTTGCCGGGGGCAGGGGCAGAGCGATCGAAAAATGTAACTGACCGTACAAACAGACCAGAGACATTGAACAACACGTTATGGCGTCGGTTGGGGGGAGTGGGAGGGGAGGGGGAAGGGGGTTGGCGGCGGATTTGTGGCCGGCGAGACATGGGATCGGAATGGCGTTGGAGGGAGTGGGCGAGGAGGTGCGCGTGGGGTGGTCGATGCTCGCTCGCTACTTAACGTAATCCGACGTAATGTCGACACTTCCGGGCCGTTTATTAAATCGCGCATTACCCGACAAGAGGGAGCCAATGGGGCTCTCGGGTTGGTCGTAATTAAAGAAACGCATCGATCGCCGTGCTTGCGCCCCCTCCACCCGTCATCCCGCCCGTTCATTAGCATTAAAATGACCGTAAAATCTTATAAAATTGATTAAACCCTCTCTATGCAGCGCCCAACACGCAATCTCCATCTTGCTCACTTTTCTCTCCCGACTACCTACCGCCTCGCTCTCCCTTCCCTCCATCCCTCCCACCAACACGCTCGGCACCCCTCTACGCCACCCCGTAACCGCTCCATCCTCCCTCCCTCCCGCTCCACCCCCTA